>JAVGVS010000675.1:0-12500 GCA_032718565.1 Distichodus sexfasciatus | reverse complement strand
AACAGCAACACACACATTTCCAGTACGACAGCAGAAGCAGCAACAAGAAGACGAGTTGTGTGTTATGTGGAGATTGTGGGTGTGATGTATTCAGCAGTATCCTAGTCTAATTGTATCTGTTAATGTTCCTAAATCTGTTGATGCTGCAGGGATTACGCCTCTAACGTTTTAATCAAGATGTTGATGTGATAATGTACAATCTGATGATGGAATGAGATGATTTACACTCTCATCTGTTGCCTCGTCTCGTGATCTGAGTGTCTCGTCACACCCCGACTTACTGACTATATATTGAGTTCCAAATATTACGCCTGTAGGGTTTATTAGAGTTTAGGCAGAGCTGCAGGGTTACAGGTAAAAATAAACGGTCACGTTCTGCCCTCTGAAGCAAGCATCCAGACCCGTTTATGTTTATACAACAGTAGCTTTAGTGTCGTAGTTCCGCAGACAAACGAGCGTCTCTCCACGTTGACGTTCCTGACACAAACGTAACCGAGCTCCGGTCAGACATCAGGAGCGCGGTGAACTCCGCCTGACAGGTAGTAATCTGAATTTAGCGTACCTCGTTTTTATTGAGTGTGTGTGTGTGTGAGTCTAAATGTCTGAAAGCTCTTCTCTGCATGTGTTTTCTATTAACGCTCGGGTCCGTTTTTCCTGTGTTGAAAGAAAGAGGTCACACGCTCCCTTTTTTTCTCCAGTCGGGCCAAGAGAGGGGAAAAACTCCACATCAAACTGTTGGGAGAAGCTTGGTGTTCTGAAATTAATCTGCAAATGTGCTTTATACCAATTGGGGAACGTGGAAGAGACGATTGTAAGTCTGATTTTGTATTGAACATTAGTCACATCGGAATTATGTGGGGAATTCCCTTTCTGAGAATTGCGTTACAGCTGTTAATGAAGGCAGACAGGTGAAGCAGTTTGTTTACAAGCCTGCATCTCATTTGATAAATTCCTGTGCGATTGGTTTGCGTATGTCGTGAGTCAAAAACGTCTGAAGTTACAGCATAACAGCAGTGAAATGTTAAAACTGCTGGAAGTTTGCCCAACTCTGCAGAACGCCCCGGGCTGTCTTCTGTAAGGAGGGGAGCGGGGTTTTAGATATTTCACGAGGACCTGATTGTCCTCTGCTTCATAACAAAAACCTGAGATTCGCCTCATTTTTGCTGCTTTGTGAAGACTTTTTAGTTCATTTAAGTGAAAGTGAGTGATTTTTGTCATTGTGAACGCACCACAGCTCAGCACACAGTGCACCACAACCAAATGTGGCCTCTGCATTTAACCCATCCGTGAAGGAGCAGTGGGCAGCTAACAAGGGCAGCGCCCGGTGAGCAGTGCTTGGGGACGGTACCTTGCTCGTGAGTACCTCGGTGGTAACATTACCGGCTCTGGATTTCAACCTGCAACCTTCTGATCACGGGATGAACACCCTACTGTTACACCAGCAACTATGAATGATTTGTCTTTGTGAACACAGCACAGCACACAGTGCATCACCACCAAATGTGACCTCTGTGTCTGACACGTCCGGGAACAAGCAGTGGGCAGCTGACCGCTGGGAGCAGTGCGTCAGGGACCTTACTCATGGGTACCTCTGCGGTACCTTTTCCGACATCCTTCCAATCGCAGGGCCAGCTCCATAACCGTTACACTGTTGGACCAGTCCTCTTAAGGAAAAATGCTTTTATGGTAAAGTTGCAGAACACAAAGAGTGAAGAAGATATTAAAGTACTTTTGAGGTCCTTCCACATATTGTGTGTGTTTTTCACCTGGGGCCTGTTTACACGTAGGTGGATATTTTTTATGCATCATTTTTTTAAAATTGCGTTTACATGACATTCAGTTAAAAAAAATGGCCTGTTTATAAACACATTTTTAAAAACGTTTGGGCCTGTTGTTTACACATATCCACAGAATGCAGCATTTTGAAAAATTTTTCACATGTAAAATATTTACAGTACTGTGCAAAAGTTTTAGACAGGTGTGAAAAAATGCTGTAAACAAAGAAACCCCAGTCTGCTTTGAAATCTTTGTCTGGGAAAGACCTTGCTGACGCAGTAGAACTACCTTGTGTCTTGTTGCTGTGCTCAATCTTGCCATGACGTGAAACTGTCTTCAACAACCTCACCTTGGTAGCAGAGTTTGGGTGTTCCTCACCCAGTTTTAAACCTCCTACACAGCTGTTTCGGTTTCAGTTAATGACTGTGTTTCAACCTACGCGTGACATTGATGATCATTAGCACCTGTTTGGTATAATTGGTTGATCAAACACCTGACTATAATCCTACAAAATCCCTGACTTTGTGCAAGTGTGTCTATAAGAATTGATGCTGGTTTGAAGGAAAAAGGTAGTAACACCAAATATTGATTTGATTTAGATTTTTCTTTTGTTCGCTCACTTTGCATTTTGTAAATTGATCAAAATAAACAATCATTATTTATATTTCTGAAAGCATTCTTTGTTTACAGCATTTTTTCACACCTGCCTAAAACTTTTGCACAGTACTGTAGGTTTGAGGTGCCTAAAACTCTGTTTACTTGTAAACAAAAGGCCCAAACGTATAAAAAGAAATATGCGTTCATAAAAAATTCGCATACGTGTAAACAAGGACCTAAACCTGCAGACTGGAGACTGATCTACCCTTTATGGGCGAAAGCATTTGTTTTTTGCTAATATTTTAGGTTTTTTGTTAATATTTTTATTGGATATGTTGTACTAAATAGAAGCCGAACTTCATCGCTGAGGTTGAGCTCAGAGATGAAATTAGCTTTAGCTGCAGTAATCATTATGTGATTCTGGTGAGCGCTCGCATGTTATTCCACCCGCTTTCTCTGACCGCTACGGGTTTTATCTTGGTTCCAGCTCTACAGCGTGTGGCCCGTAGCGCTGTGGGGTGTTTTTATACATGTTTAATATGTGCACTCATTTGCGAGTTCTGTCCAGTTTTCCGTCCATTTTCCCCTCATAGACCAACACGGAGCTGAAATTTTGAGGTCAACATGATCCGAGGGCCCACGGGTCTCTTTGTATATCTGTAACCATCATGAGCCGCACTCGTCTTTTTCGTACTTTTGTTCTCTCGTTGATTCCCATTAAGAATACATGGGATTCGAGACTGGAAAGCTTTTCACACGACAGTCAACGCGGTTCTTATGCCACCTCACTGAACGCACACCTCACTCATCTTTTTCTTACTGTTATCATCCCTCGTTCTTTCCCCGTTCACTTCAGTGCATTTTAATCAACTCTGATCCTCACACTGATATTTTCTTGTGGAAATGCATCTCTACTTATGTCCTGAAAAAGGATTGTGAAGTAAGTGTGTGTGTAATAGGATAAGTAAGCGTATGTACATGCTTTGCTTCATGCTGTGTCTCTCCAGAACACACTCTATCTCACTCCTCCAGGTGGTGTGTTTTGATTGGCCGGCCGTACTAAAGATCCTCCGCTGTGCTCAAGGCCTTTGGTCCATTTTACCACCACCTCAGGCCCAAACAAGTCCAGCGCTACACTCTCTGAACATTGTCTTTATTCTCATGTTGTGTGAGATGCGTCAGCTGAATCCGAAATCTGCAATTTTTTTTTTTCTTCTCACGATTCATTGACACAAGCAAGTGAAATAAAGTCTGTGTTCTTACTCTCTTTCGACGCCTTCTGATTGGTGACGGATAATGGAGTCATTTGGAGTTTGTATTTACATGAAAATACCAAATATCATACTAGGCACGATATCACCTTTCTGTGTCCGATACTGATATCATAAATTTGGATGTCTGCAGATACCATACAAATCTGATAGCATCAGTCTTTTGAAGCAGAAAACAGAAAATAATGCTTTAAATAATATCTGAATACATGACTAATAATTCTGTTATGCTTAATTTATGACTTAAATACTGTTTTCCTAACTACAACAATGGAATAATTACATACCCATATGTATATGCTAAATTATTTGTGACCCTCCACGGCAAAACTAGTCGTTTTCGAGAAAAACGAGCGTTTATGTTGCGTGGGGTAAAATGTTGTTTTTAGTGTTTTGAAACAGTGGAAGGTCTATACTGTACTGTTGTGAATAAATTTGGCTGAAAAACTTACCCTTTCCATCCTAAAAAGGTGACTTTCTTGAGGTGAGGAATTCAATTCCAGCAGAATGTTAAAAGTTTGTGTTTTGACCGCTCTACTTCAATATTTACGCTAAATCCACTGGTTGACCAGCGTGAAGATATTTCTCCTGAATCCATCTTCGTCTCCCGAGTTCAGTTAACCTAACGCAGGTAGGCTATCCGTGTGGCTGTGAATGCAGCGTAGGCTACCGTAAACGCAAACGTAGCCGCGACCGCACCAAGCGTCTGTGAGTGCTACGGCGATAGTCAACTTCAAAGGCAGATTTCTCCGTTTCTCACTTGGCGTGACAGGAGAAACCCGACTCCTTTGAATGTTGATATCTCAGTCATATGATACCTCTCATCATTCGATATAGGTGTCGTTTTGAGGCTTGATTTATGCCCTTTCATGAAAACATCATAACTCAATTTTGAAAATTTGCGACAAGCGACTGGTTTTGCTGTGGAGGGTCACATTTATTATTAAAAAATATTCACAGTTGGGCCAACGCTATGATACTCATTGCAGCTGTTTGAGCTGCTGTCGGAACGATATCCCATCCACGTATCGGATCGGTGCCGTCTCTAAAAAATACAAGAGCAGAAACGGTTCATTTTCATGACTTAAAGGGCTGTAGTTTTGCAGCAGTAGTCGTTATGTAAGGGTGTAGTCACGCCAGAAATGTCCGTTAGTTCACCTGCTTTGGTCCGGACCAATTAAAATGTTTATCTTTTTTCCTTGGTGCGGTTCACTTTCACATTGTAGACCTTGCAAGTGGAGCAGAATTTGTAAAGCGAGGTAAAGCAGGAAGCCCAAAGTGAAAGAACACAATCATGGAGATGTTGCGTGCTGTTCTCCTCGTCCTTATAGCGAAATGGTTTATACAGTTACATATGTTTGCAGAAATGTTTGAGCGTCAGGAGCGTTTGACGCAACGTCACTTTTATATGACGCTAGTAATTTTGCAACGACGATGTCGTGCTGCAAGACGGCTGTGAAGGAGAGCTCTCCTCGGAGCTCCACGTTAACCCACTCATTTCTACCACTGGCTATACACGTCTGTGTGTGATGTGTAGTTATCCAAACGATTATTTCCCATAATGCACGACAACGGCGGGAGCCCGTTAAATCCAAAAAGGTCTGCTTTTTACAACCGGGTCGGATCGAGGTGGGGCTGGTTTCTCACCTTAAACCAACCGTACCAGACCTGGCTTGGAGCCGAACCCAGATCACCTCTTCAGCTGGGTCTCGGTACACTCGTTTGGTCAGCGCCTGAATTCGGGTGCTTGTGTTCACACCTGCCTAAAAGGTCCGAAGCAAGGAACGAAATCAACTTTGTTTTAAGCAAACTAAATAAGGCAGGTGTGAATACACCCAAAGTGTTCATAAAGCAACTTTAGCAGTCACAAGGCACTTGACAAGATCAGCACAAACCAAAAACAAGCCGGGAAAAGAAAGAACAGAATATATTTTTTATAACATATTATAATTTATTTCTACTTTAGGACTACGGATGCTAAATAACCGCGTCTTTTTAAGTAATGCAACTTAAGCTTTTCTGCCTGTTTAGTTTTCCTAAATTCATGTTAATATGATGACACCTTTTCTGTGTGTGTGTGTGTGTGAGAGAGAGAAAAAAGAGGCTGTCCCTTGAGTAGAGTTACACTCTTGCAGCAGGTGAACCACGTGCCAAACATTTAAGCACGGAATGTTCTTTTAAAAGGAAAGGAAAAACATGGGGTGTGTGTGTGTGTGTGTGTGCGTGTGTGCGCGCGCTTGATTTTTAGGAGCCCGGAGAAGGCATTGGTGGTGTTAACCTTTCCCACACCCCTCATTTTGTTTTGGCACTACCGTCCGAACGTGAGATTTATGAGACGTTTAGAACAGCTCAGATGTTTTACAGAAATGACGTTGCAGCCTTTTAACCTCGTGACCTTAAGAACAGCAAAAACGTCACCCCGATAGCCTTCATTAACCTGTCTTACTGTGTGTGTGTGTGTGTGTGTGTTGGTGCTCGCAGAGATTCCTCGCTCTGTCGTACACACAGCTGCCCTGATAGGTCAGAGTCTACATTAAGCCTTGTACCTCGGGGAGTGTGCTGTTAAACTTCAGACCTGACAGTCATACTGGAGAAAGTGGGTGTGTGGAAAGAGAAGGTGAAAATGCGTGTGCGTGCGTGTGCGTGCGTGTGCGTGCGTGTGTGTGCGTGTGTGTGCGTGTGCGGGTGTGCGCGTGTGTGTGTGTGTGCGTTTGCGCGTGTGCGTGTGTGCGCGTGTGTGTGTGCGCGCAGCAGGGGTTGATATTTAACATCTTTATGATTATCAGTATCCAGGGTTGCCAGCTGTTCCATATTGGCGGGGACGTCCTGTATTTGGACTGAAATTTGCTTGTTCCGAATTTCAGCCTCTGGCTCCACAGACAGAATACCATGACAACCATGACAATATTTAAAAAATATATCTGCATGCTGATCTTGGGTCAGATTTGGAAGTAGCTGGAGTTGGAAGTAACATCACCGATATTAAGTCATTACAAGGTGCGCTACGGTGCCGTTTACTCTCAACTCACTGCTTCATTTAATGTCCCGTCTCCGACTGGCTAGATGTCGCAGGAGAAGTAGCCAATCAGTGCTGAAGCCTCGTCACTCACACCACATTCACACACGAGTGCAGCATGAAGCTCCGAGGAGGAGAGGAGGGTTTCAGCTGAGCTTGGAGTTAACTAGCAATAATCGGTATTGATATCGGCCCTGAAAAAACAACATTGGTCGACCTCTGTAATAAAATAATGTAAATTATTAATAATACATCTTCAGTAATATTAGATGTTACAGATTTTAGTTACAGACGTTAGAACACACTTAACCCGAAATTTAGTGCTGCTTTGTTTTTATTTAAGAAAACACAGCGAGACCTTTGATACAAGATGTAAATAGTGCGAGTCATTATGCTGCACCACATCGCCCTTCACTGGATGTAGAATGAACTGCAGTAAACTACATCTTAGCGTTTTCAAGTCAAAGTCAACTTTGTCATCTCTGCTATATACTGTACAGATATACAGAGAGACGAGACGACGTGGCTCCAGTGTTTACAGTGCAGCAGGAAAATAGGGAACAAAGAACAAATAAGGCACATGGAATAAACATATATATAAATAGAATGCAAAATATACATTTTAAACTAGAAATGGAATATTAAATATAACTTTAAACTAGAAATAGCAGTAGATAGAGAGACCGTTTGGATCCAGTATTACCTACAAAAGTGGAAATTGACTTTTACACTGGATGTGCAACAGGTTAGAAAGAGTTTCAATGTAGTCCTACTTCCGCACTTATTTTGGTGAAAGTAACTCAAAAGTAATGCAGGAGTAATATTGTAATGTAACCAATAACTTTGAAATAGCAGTAGCTAGTGTTCTATAATTTATTACATTTTGGGAGTAACTTATCCAACACTACTGATTAAAATAAATCAATTTAAAATGTGTTCCTGATTTGTTAGTTTCATCAACATGGAAGGAACTGTAAGTTTGACATCCTGGCACAGAAGCTAGGAGCTGCTTTTGTGTTACGAACATATGTGACCCTCCATGGCAAAACCAGTGGCTTGTTGCAAATTTTCAAAATTGAGTTATAATTGAATAAATCATAAATTAAGCTTCCAAACGATACCTATATCGAATGAATCAGACGACATATGACTGAGACATCAACATTCAAAGGAGTCGGGTTTCTCCTGTCACGCCAAGTGAGAAACAGAGAAATCTGCCTTTGAAGTTGACTATCGCCGTAGCACTCACAGACGCTTGGTGCGGTCGCGGCTACGTTTGCATTTACGCTAGCCTACGCTGCATTCACAGCCACGCGGATAGCCTACCTGCGTTAGGTTAACTGAACTCGGGAGACGAAGATGGATTCTGGAGAAATATCTTCACGCTAGTCAACCAGTGGATTTAGCGTAAATATTGAAGTAGAGCGGTCAAAACACAAACTTTTAACATTCTGCTGGAATTGAATTCCTCACCTCAAGAAAGTCACGTTTTTAGGATGGAAAGGGTAAGTTTTTCAGCCAAATTTATTCACAACAGTACAGTATAGACCTTCCACTGTTTCAAAACACTAAAAACAAAAAATCCAACATTTTACCCTACGCAACATAAACGCTCGTTTTTCTCGGAAACCTCTGTTGCGACAAGCGACAGGTTTTGCCGTGGAGGGTCACACATGTTTTTGCCAAAATGAGTTTAAATTAAGATTTGTGTTTGCCTTGTTGATTATTCAAAATTTTTACACTAATTTTAATTTTTACCTCACACATATATTGGGTTAGAATATGTTACCTGCCTCTTGATTAGTGACAACCGGTATCGGCTCTGAAACAGCCATATCGGTCGACCCCTCGCCTGCGCGTGTACGGGGTGAATATCGGGTAACTGGGTTCTGTGTTTCTACATGAGGAAGCGGTTAGCATAAAATGACCTCGTGTCTTGGTGAGTTTGTTTTTCTTTAAGCCGGACCTTTCATGAATGGAGCCTCTTGTCCCGTCCAAAACAGTGCAGAAACGCTCCCAGAACACACAGGAGGAGCTTTTAGGACAGAGCCGCTCTACCTTCACTCCTGGAGGACCGGAGTCACGCACGGTTTACCGACGCGCCGAGCTTTTTTGTGTGATGTTCCGAATCTGCAGTGGTCAGGAACTACCAAAAACTGGTGACCCAACGATAGTGATTGAGTCTTATTGAAGTGCATGGGGAGCGAAGGCTGATCTTGGGGGCAGTCGGTAGCTTAACGGTTAGGGAGTTGAGCTCGGGATCAGAAGGTCACCGGTTCAAGTCCCAAAACGGTAAAGGTACCATGAGCAAGATATCGTCCACAAGCACTGTTCCCCAGGTGATGCCCATGTCAGCTGACCACTGCACTTTCGTGGATGGGTCACATTTGGTTGTTTGTGGACTGTGTGCTGTGATGTGGTGTGTTCACAACGACAAATTATCGCTCACTCACTCAACACAGTCGCTATGTGCAAAGAGGGAAGAAAAGCAAGCTTGTAGGACACAAAAACGAGGCAGGATTTTTGTCGCCCAAACTAGTGGTAGCTCATGTTTTTGCTGGACGTTTTGACATTTGGCGCAAGAGTCATATTTCCAATATCAGTTGCATAAAAATCAGAACATAAATCCGGCGACTTACTGACTTCAGTGGGAATAATTGAAGACACAGTAAAGATAAAACCGTTCTGCAAATGCAGCCCACGAGTCTCCGTCCTTGCATTTCCACACCTTCAACGTGAGTTAAACACAACTACGCAAGACGACAAACAACAAGGATTAAAGACGATAAAGACCTCCAGAACTCATCGGCCTGACAGTAAAAACAACACCGTTCGACCCAATCCAAACCAGATGACGCCCAGCCGGTAGATTAATGTTTTCCAGCGCTGACCCAGCGCTGACCAGAAGAGGCTCTGCATGTTGCTTGTGAGATGCGTAATACAGCAAACAACCTCCCCTTGAAACCCATCCAGCTGCGTTTAGCCCACTCCCGCCTCCTCTCGTGTTCCCTGAGCTGGGAAAATCTCGAACCTTCCTCCTCCTCCTCCTCTTCCTCTTCTTCCTTTTAAATACAGCACCTCTCCGACGTAGATCTCGTGCCACTTTAATCAGCAAACATAACGGGTGCGGCTGGACGATTAATCGAACCTCTTCAGAACCTCTGATTAACGTAGTCATACTCATATCAGTTGATTTGATGATTCTGGAAGTTCTGTGACTGTTTACCGTGTGGGTAATGTGCTTATATACACATTTTGACATATTGTTGGCAGTTGGTGGTGTAATGGTTAGGAGGGTCACAGGTTCGAATCCCAGACAGGTAAAGGTATCAATGAGGTAATTATGAGCAAGATACCGTCTCCAAGCGCTGCTAAAACGCTGCCCACTGCTCCCTCACGGATGGGTCAAATGCAGAGGGTCACATTTGGTTGTGGTGCACTTTGTGCTGCGTTCACAATGACAAATAATCACTGACTTTCATACGTTTCCTGTTTTCTTTCCTTTAACTTTACGGCGTTTATCAGACACCGTTACCCAGGGTGCAACTTGGATCTTGCTTAACGACCCAGTGGTGGTAGTTCACATGCATATTAACATTCATGTATTAATATTACATTAATATTTTTATCTTATGTGAATTTAAGTGAGTGGTTATTTGACAACTCACCGCAACCAAATGTCAATGATTTGGCCTGTTTTCACACAGTTCTTATGTCACCTCAGACCACCTCAGCTCACCTCACACGCATCGCAATGTTTCCACCCGCACTCCTCTTTTTCTTAGTGTTATCATCCCTCGTTCTTTCCTCATTCACTTCAATGAGGCAAACACATTGGAGTTTTCTTGCAGAAATGCTTCACTAGTTTATTTTAAAATCACAAATATCTGTCTGTCTATCTGTCTATCTATCTATCTGTCTGTCTGTCTATCTATATATAGAGATAGATAGATAGATAGATAGATAGATAGATAGATAGATAGATAGATAGATAGATAGATAGAGCGAGATATGTATATTTGTATTTATTTCTATTATGTATATTCATTTCTGATATTTTGTAGATATATTAATACATACATATGACTACATATACCTTGTATTTATATCTGTTCATGTGCATATTTATTTCTTATTCTTATATTCCATACCACTATTGCGTGTGAGGTTTGCACACAAGAATTTCACTCATATGTACTGTACCAATGTAGCAGCAATGCGATGTGACAGTAAAAGTGATTTGATTAGATTAGTTGAACATATTTACAGTACAAACCATGTCGATGATTTATGATGCAAAAATAAAATAGTCAAACATTAATTTAATCGCGATATTGATTTGGCGTCAAATCGCCCAGCCCTAGTAGCGGAGCGTATTTCTACCCTGGGACCCCGACAACCACGCAACCCAAAGCAGCCACTCCGGCGCCCTCAACGCGAGGGGGTCGGGGGGCATCGGGAGAGGTGGCGGGGCGCTTTTGTTTGGGTCAGAGCATGAGCATTGCTAAACATTACAGCATGTGCTGAGAGAGAGAGAGGGCTTTCCTGAGGACATTCCCCAGCTGTGGAGGGAAAGAGAAGCGCAAGGAACGAAGAATGAAAGAAAGAAAGAAAGAAAGAAATAAAGTGATTTTTTAAAAATGTGAAGTTCTACACCCACCTCTTCCTGTGCGGCTGTTGGGTTCCTGTGGGGTTGCTATTTTTTTGTCCGCCTTGTTGAGTTTGTGTGTGTGTGAGTGTGTTTTTAGATCAGCACCGAGCAGTGTGTGAGATCTTCATGTCCCGCCGGGGGAAGTCCTCAGGCCCGCGCTCGTCTCTCATGTCCCGCGTTTCAGGCCCGCGTTCCCGGGTTGTGGATCTTTATTGCTCCTCCTCCTTGAAAGTTCCTGCCTTTGAGTCTTGAGCGTTTCGGGAAAGCCGGCGCTCGGATCTGGAGCTCCCGCCTGCCTTCAGGAGACTGAGCCGCCCCTCGGACGCGCCTCTGCTTTTCCACAAAGGATGGAGGGAGGCGAAAGAACGAGGGGGAAGGAAGAAGAGGTGGATGGGCAGGAGGGAGGGACGGAGGGTGTGGGGGTCAGGGTTACCCCCCCTTTTTTTTTTTTTTTTGGGACCAGCCCAGTCCAACTGTGATGTAACTGTGGTTAGAACAGAGACAGATGAAGTTCAGCACTTGTACTCCCTCACCATGTCTGCTGCTTCTTGTCCAGAGGAATGAAGACGTGTAGAGAGAGAGCTTTGTCTCACTCTCTCTCTCTCTCTCTTGTCTCACTTTATCTCTTTTTTTCACTTTTTCATTTTCTCTGTTACATTCTCTCTCTCTCTCTCTCTCGTTGTCTTTCACTCTTTCTCTGCTCCTTTCTGTCTTTCTTTCTTTCTGTCCTTGCTCTCATTTCTCTGACTCTTTTTCTCTTTTTGTCTCACTCTTACTTACTCTCCCACTCATTTTTTTCTCTGCTCTTTTATTCTCTCTTACACACACTCTCTCTCTTACTCTCATTCGTTCTTTTTCTCTGTCTCTTGTTTCTCTCTTCCTGTCTGTCTGTCTCTCTTTGTTTTTTCTCTCTCTCTCTACTTAAGTCATTGTTTTTCACAGTCTCTCTCTCTTTATCATTCTTTATCTCCTCCTGTCCCTCTCTCTCTTTCTCTTTTTGCATCTCTCTCCTTCTCTCTGTTTCTCACTCTCTCTGTCTCTCGCGTGCACTCTCATCCTGTCTCTACCTTGGTTTTCTTCTCTCTGTCTCATTCCTTCTCCACGTCTGTCTCTCTGTCGTTTCTTGCTTTCTTTTTCACACACAAAGACACTCTCATCGCTTCTCCCTCTCTCTCTCTCTCTCTCTCTC
>JAVGVS010000674.1:87500-147688 GCA_032718565.1 Distichodus sexfasciatus | reverse complement strand
GTGTCAAGACTGAAACAAGACCAAGACAAGACCAAGACCAGAGTGTGTCGAAACCGAGAAAAAACCAAGACCAGAGTGTGTCAAGACTGAGACAAGACCAAGAACAGAGTGTGTCGAGAGCGAGACAAGACCAAGACAAGACCAAGACCAGAGTGTGTCGAGACCGAGACAAGACCAGAGTATGTAGAGACCGACACACGACCAAGACCAGAGTGCATCGAGACCGAGACAAGACCAAGACCAGAGTGTGTAGAGACCGAGACATGACCAAGACCAGAGTGTGTAGAGACCGAGACAAGACCATGATCGGAGTCTGTAGAGACCGAGACAAGACCAAGAACAGAGTCTGTAGAGACCGAGACACAACCAAGACCAGAGTGTGTCGAGACCGAGACAAGACCAAGACCAGAGTATGTAGAGACCGACACACGACCAAGACCAGAGTGTGTCAAAACAGAGACAAGACCAAGACAAGACCAAGACCAGAGTGCATCGAGACCGAGACAAGACCAGGACCAGAGTGTGTTGAGACCGAGACATGACCAAGACCAGAGTGTGTAGAGACCAAGACAAGACCAAGACCAGAGTCTGTAGAGACCGAGACAAGACCAAGAACAGAGTGTGTAGAGACCGAGACACGACCAAGACCAGAGTGTGTAGAGACCGGGACATGACCAAGACCAGAGTGTGTCGAGACCGAGACACAACCAAGACCAGAGTCTGTAGAGACCGAGACACAACCAAGACCAGAGTGTGTCGAGACCGAGACAAGACCAAGACCAGAGTCTGTAGAGACCAAGACAAGACCAAGACCAGAGTGTGCAGAGACCGAGACAAGACCAAGGCCAAAGTGCGTAGAGACCGAGACAAGACCAAGATCAGAGCCTGTAGAGACCCAGACCATTTAATTTTTCTTTTTAAATATTTAAAAGATTTAGTTACTGAGGTTAAAGTTAGGATTACGGAAGTCAATGGAAGAACATCACAACCATGACCATGAGAGTGTGTGTGTGTGTGTGTGTGTGTCAATCACACACCACTCAAATATCTGTCGGATAACCACCCGGACTCCCCCTCGCTGCTCTGACAGATGCTCCATGCTTGTCTTGTATTTACACAGGGGCTCAGATGAAGTATAAAATGATGTCAGCGTGTAACAGCGCTCCGTGTCACACGCTTTCACTCACACACACACACACACACACGCACACTCCCCTTCAAAATCACACACCCCACCGTCCTGGAAACACGGACCCTTTTACATCTGCGCCGTCATGCATCACATGTGATAGCACTCTCTCTGTCTCCCTCTCTCCCACACTCTCTCTCACACACACACACACACACACAACGACAGCGGCAGAGGAGGAAGGGGGGGCACAAAAAGAGACACCTAGAAGTCTATTCATGTCATACGGCAGGGCGAAGGGGCTTTTTTGCCCGTCTCGCAGCGCGCAGCAACCATCAATTTAGCCCCGCGGTGGCCGGCTTCAGCTCGCTGCGGCCCAGCTGTGTTTGACACGATTTATCTGCTCTACTGAAGCACATCATTTTTGATTATTAACCTCGCCGCTCGAAAGGAAAGAAAAAGGAAAAGAAAAAAACGAGAGGGGAGATAGAGATGGAGAGAAGAAGAAAAGCCCCTCCAGAGGTTAAGACGCAAAATGACAACCTCGGGTCGAGGCTCCGATCCAACACACGCGTCGAGAGGCTGCACAAGCGCTCCAGAATTAAATGTCGTTGCTCTGTTAGAGAGGAGAGAGAGAGAGAGGGAGGGAGAGAAAGAGAGAGGGAGGGAGGGAGGAAGGGAGGGAGGAAGGGGACAGTACGTGGGCCCGTCCCATTAAATTATAGTGTTTTCTAATAAAAGGTTGAAGTTTCTTTGCCCACTCATGTGCATGAAGAATATGCCAGTCACCTGCTGTTCTGAAGGCTGAACCCCTCATCGTGCCATCCCTACTCATACACACACACACACACACACACACACACACACACACACACACAGACACACACCAGTTATCAAACACCCACTGTCATACAGTTAACTTCGCACATCCAGTTTTCTCTCTCTCACAAAATGTATAGTGTAATCACACACACCAAGTTACCAGAACAGAACATTTGCATCAACATTTGCTTAATAGTGAATATATATTGTACATATTTTAGTCCGTCCGGGATTTCGTGGGCCTTTTTTGAGATTGTTACGGCCTAAAACGCCTGATTTTGTGGCAGCTTTTCTTAAAAAAAATAGTGATGAAAGTTGTGGTGATTTTAGGCGTTTTGCAAGTCAAAATTGTGGAAAAAATTCAAATTTATCTCCCTTCATAATGAATCTTTAAACATTCATTAAAACGAAAGGGAAAAAAATAACCTTTTTTTTTAATAACCATTAATTATTTAGTTATTTTTGAAATTAAATATGAATAGTTTTCATCACACGTTTCCTGCGTCTTTTCAATGCAACAAAAAAAGGAGTTTGCTGACGTGTGGCTCAACGCTTTGCGGGAAAATGACAAGGATTGGTCAAAAATGGCCTGATATTTTATAGCAAGAGCTTACACACGTCGACCAGTAGACCATGGTTATGATAGCATAATAAAGTAGAGTTCACACACACACACACACACACACACAGACATAACTGACCAAGTATTACGTATACTGTACGTGAAGTACATAATATCATAATATATAATATTATTCAAACTCACACACAAACACACACACATTATTGATTTGATACACACACACACTTCTCTCATGTTCACATCACATCCGGGCATCTCTCTGCCTCTCCCAGAGTCCCCTCGCTTCACTCTAGTGCTTACGTTCCCCACACACACGCACACACACACACACACACAAATCTCGGTGCCTTTATGCTTGCCCGTCCAATAAATTAGGCCCATTTACCCTTCTGAATTATGTTATGTTTATCGATGCTCGTATAATTTAATTTCACACAAATTCCATTAAAGATTATGCCCCCCCTCTCCACCCCTCACATCTCCCCCCAACACACACACACACACACCACTGCCACTGCTACGCCAACGCTGTCAGGGGAGGCGAATATAATCGGGTTATAATGGATCGGCTTACTGCATTACAGTGGGGAGCGCGGCAGACAATTGTCATCTTAATAACAATGGCGAGCGGCTACGAGGGCCCCGGAGCACGCGGGTCGATGGCTAAACGCCCCCTTCGTGCTAACCGCCGTCGCCGGCGCAATCTATAATAACAATCCGCCAGCGTGTTTACATATTTCTAAAGGCTCTATGGCTGTGCGTTTGGCATCAGTGTCAATTTAGCGGCGGGCTGATGTGGCTTTTCCCGCGTAGTCCGCTTGCCGTTCACATAAAAATGTGAAGCATAAGTTTTCGCGGAATTAGCTGGGTTTTAGCAGCAGCGGTAAAAGCACTTTGCCGTTTGTCATTCTCTGCGGTGAAGTCATAATGTGGGGTTGTGTTCTTCTCTCACATACAAAATTGTTTATATTAGCTTAATGCATGAAATTAACTAAATTCATTAACAACAGCGTTTCATCTGTTAAAAGTTGTCTAAAAATGTTGACCTAAAGTAGACCAAAATGTTAACGATCTAACAAACTAAATTAAATTCATGTATTTATTCTTGTACAGAAACTCTAGTGATGCATGCTCTAATAATTATTATTTTTTAAATCAGTAAGATATTGATTTAAAGACTAAATCTAAAGGAAAAGTAGAGGATCTAACTAAGTCTAAACTAGGACTAAAGTTGCTGCCAAAAACATTTCTTTTTGGGTACCAAGTGTACTGAACGCAGGAATGAAAAGAGCCTTGACGTTCTTATAGCAAACTAAAATTACTAGTTGTTAGCTAACTATGCTATTGATAATGGCTAACGTTCTTGCTAGCTGAGCTAACTGCCAAAGCAGATAACTAGCTAGCTTACTCAGCTCATTTTAATTTTGAAATAATTTTGATTCCTTTCTGTCACAATGTGTGGCTCGTTTGCATAAAATATGAACCATAAATTTAGCAAATATGCTAGCCTAAAAAGCTCGCCTGAAAATCCGGTTCTCTCTCACACAAAAAGTTTGTAGCTCAATTTGTTAACTTTGCTAAATTCAATTTCCTAGCTCTTCGTAAGCATTATTGACAGGCTTTCAGGCTTAAAAGTTTTCTAAAAAGTCATTCTAAATGTTGTTAAAATATGAGCTGACAAAATATGACCTTAAAAGCATTTTTAGTTAGAATTAGTTGTATGGCATCTCTCTTTTTTCATGCTCTAAAAATAATGACTAAAGTTGTCTAATGTTTAAACTGCTGACTAACAAATCTACTATGTGTCTAAACTAAGACTAAAAGTAGCTGCTTTTCATATTAGGGTGTCAAGTGTACCAAAAACCGACAATATCTGTGCTCCGCAAAAATATTTTCTCATTTAGCAAAGTAGCTATTTATTTTACTTTTAGTTGCCAAAAAAGTCATTTCTATTCTAGCACGATACGTGGAACTTTCACACAAAATATCAAGCATAAGTTTATCAGAGTTAGCGGTGTCGTTGAAAACGCCTCGCCGTTTGTCGTTCTCACCGCCCGGGAGCTGTGACATAATGTGCGGTTTCTCGAATCTTGCGCCAGACAGTGGCCGTCCCGTTCCTGTCATCCAACAGTCGAAGCAGAATAATAACTGGAATTAAGCGCTGGCTGATAATTCTGACGTGAGCCAGCCCTGACTCACGCGCCCCGGACCGTAATCTTCCACAACATCGCCTTTTTTTTTTTTGAAGCCCCGACAACTTAATTTCAATTTTTGGTGCCTGGCGGAGGGTGGGTGGGGGGGGGGGGGGGGTTTGATGGGGCATCGCTGCATGAGACGTCGTTTTACGTTTTGTTTTTTTTTCAAGCGGCACGGCGAGATCCAGATGTTTGTGGGGACTCGTTTTAAGAAACTGCGATGCTGTACATGCGTCATTAGTTTAATCTTCGCAAGAGCTAGTGATCACGATGGCATTGTAAAACAAAACCAGAGTGCATAAGTACGACTATGACGACTGAATGATATTAGCGCTGAAAAAACTCGCAGAAACTCGCGGGGACCAACCCTGGGTTAGGCGGCAACGCACTCACGCAATCACACACTCACTCGCACCTTATGGGGCCAATTTAGCGCCGCCAATCAACCTAGAGTGCATGCTTTTGGACTGTGGGAAGAAACCAGAGCACCCGGAGAAAACCCACGCGAACGCGGGGACAGCATGCAAACTTCACACCGAAAGGCCCCACAGGGATCGAACCCTGCACCTTCTCGCTGTGAGGCGGCAGCGCTAACCACTGCGACACTGTGTCGCCCTGATATTAATATTAATAAGCACATTTTTTAAGACTTATTCTAATTAAAAGTAGCTAAAAACTCTGAGAGCAACTTGCTCAACACTGCTGCTAACTAGTCACTGCTCGGTTTTTAAGGCAGGTTCATGGTGATATATTTTCTCCAGTGGAAGACGCAAGACGTATGGACCGCGTTCTCTTGGCAGTGTGGCAGTTTTATTGAGAATAACCTTCCTCCCGCTCTTCCAGTGAGCCATTTTACAGGACCGGAGGAGGTGTTCATCAAGCAGCTTTAATAAAGCGTAGCTGCTTTGTCTTTATTTACCTGCTGTACATGCTTTTCCATCCGGCGCTCATTAGACACTTTAATATCGTAAAAGGGTGATGTTGGTGCGGCAGAGGGAAGCTTTTTCTTCATTCCAGCACTTAGGCTTATTAGCGCACCTCGGTGAGTTAAGAGACGGAGATCGCAGAAGTAAAGAGCTCGTCGTCTTAACGGGACACCTGTTCCAAATGGATAACGGTGGACGAGGGTCAGGAAATGGACTCACGTGCACAAGAACGCACCAAAGCTGGACTGCCATCAGTGTTGGGGAGAAGCTTAATACAACGAGATAAAATGCTAACATCAATATTGAAGCTACTTTCAAAATGATGTAGCTTTAAAAGTAACTTTCTAGCAACGCTACATCATTACAAAAGAAAAATATATGTATTTTCTCTCTTAAAGATGGGTAACTACCAGTCGTTTCTGATCGGTGTTGATTTGGCAGAAGTGGCATGTACTGTCCCCATGCTCACTGCGTCACAGTGTACTCTTGGCAGTTGCGAGATGGAGTCAAAGGATGGAGCCCTTCCTGGGACCAATCCTGGGTGGACACCAACACACCACACAGCACACACTTCAACACACACACACACTCACATTCACACCTAGGGGACAATTTAGATGAACCAGTCAACCTATAGGGCATGCTTTTGGATTGTGGGAAGAAACTGTAGCAAACGCAGCATTTTCGGTCACAAGCTCCACACAGAAAGGCCTTACGGCCGACCTGGAGATTATACCCAGTATTAGTGGTCACTCTGGGTGGTTTTTGCCCTCCTCTTTCGCTCCGTAAAGCGTTCGTGTCACCCCCCAGCTGGCTTTCGTCAGCCCTCCTGATCGCTTCCCTCCTCCGACCTGCGGCCTCTCTCGGCAACTTCCCCTGTTTAGGCAACGGCGGACGAATTCTGCCGATGATATTCATTGTTATTATTGTTTGTCATTATGGCAATAATAACAGTCTTGAGAAGGCCTAAACAAACAGCGGTCCGGCCCCACACTTGTGTACATCTCCGACAAAAAGTTTACAGGAGGGTCAAAAACAAAAACAGGACAAAACCCAGCCGTAAAAACCCAAGGCTACGGCACGTCAGGGCCGTGCCACAAATAATACCTTCCACGCTGAGTCACTTCCTGACGCTTGGCGAGCGGACGGTTTATTTGCGGGCTTTGTGTTTTCGTTGGACGTTACAGATCAATGTTACGAACCCCCCAAGAGCCTGACAGAGACGCCAAACAGTGTCAGGCGATATCAAAACCTGAAATATCTGCTTAGGCTACACGGTGTAATTAGACAGGAGGTAAATTTACACCACCTCGCCAACTTAACACTGAACAAAATTACCGTCATATTGACACCTAGCGAGTCCAGCTGGACACCTTAACAATCTAAAGCTAATTTTAATTCTTGGACATTTTCGCTGCGCGTGGGCCTCTATCCAAAATAGCTTTAGGGAACACGAGAGAGAGGAGATTGGTTTGAGGTTTAAGTTAATTGCAGCATGAAGGAAATGAATAATTAATTATTAAAAGGCAACTTAGAGCTAAATCCGCTACGTCAGCCATGTCCTCTGGACTCGTGCTGAATTCAAGAGAAGTCGCGTTTCACTTGATGAGCAAACTCGAGCAAGATTAGTAAAGGTTTCTTATAGTTTATATTAGAGTTGGGGTCAAGAACACCTGAACTGAGACCGAGACTAAATCAAGACCGGAGTGTGTTGAGAATAAGACAAGACTCAGAAGGGACGAGACCGAGACCGGACCAATGCACGTTTTGCACCACATGACCAATAAGTGGAAGATGTAAAGCCTAAGCAACATTAAAGATGTTTATTCAATATTTATATTTATACATATCTATAATGAGGAAGTAGCTTCACTGGAAGCAGTTAAACAAACTGATCACATCACATGTTAAACTCAACAAACCACAGTGAACACTCCTCAAGACCAAACTCACTGTTTTATTGGCTGCAGAGTTGTTATTACGCAGAGACATTCTATGACTTAGTGCTGTGAAGATAAATAAGGTTAGTGCCGGACGCAAACACTTCTTTATCCATTTGGTATCTATCTGGATACAGAATAAAATGATTTGATAAATTACACATTTTTCTATATATATTTTTTCCCTATTGATTACTATCTAACATTATAAATCAAAATAAATATTTTCTGATCAACTGAAAATGAAGAAATGCTAAAATTTTGGGTAAATCTGAGTCGGTTTGGACTCATTTTGGTCTATAAACTGAGCTGCTTTTGGCTTCTCCAGAAGAGAACTACATTTTTGCGCATGATGGCGTTCCAAATGAGAGTGGCAAGCACTAACGCGTGTGTTTACTTCACAAATAATGTAATTGATTCCTTTTTACGCAATTACTTCAGTTTTTGTGGACGGAATTACTCCGAAATAATGCCACATACAGAGAGAGGAATGAATATAATGTCCGGTAAGTTGAAAGTCTTGTGATTCTGACGCTATGTGTGTGTGGTTTCTGAGGTATTAAAACACTAATTAATAAACAACGCAAAATGCCTGCGTCAGTCTCAAAGAGTTTTAATAGTAATATTCTCAGAGTTGTGGTCTCGGCTGGTCTCCAAATCAGGACACGACCGAGACCGGGTTCGAGTACTACAACACTAGTTTTCATATCCGAGTTGTGATGTATAAAGATGTTGGCTCTCATGAATTAAAGTACAGTTATTGTTGATGGTGACGAACACTAAGAACTCTGTTTAAGCCATCGAAGCATGTGCCACACATTTAGGGAACGTCCAAGTCAGATTTTGCTAGTTTAAAGGCGAAACTTGCCAGCGGCTGCTGAAGATACTCGGTACTTCTCACAGCACGGGCGCAACATTACCAGCTGTCTTTCTCGGCCTCGGACACGTCGCCGCTTTATGTTCCTCGCGCCGGCGACTGCAGATGGAAGTCGCTATGGAAACATGCATCCCTCATCTTGCACCGGAAACTTGCCTTCACCACCTCCCCCCAAATCAAACCTAATTATACCATATTGCTTTTCTTGTCGAACAATAAAGGGGGCGGGCCGGGAGGAGCGCAACGTAATTACCGAGATGCTTCACTGGCAGCGTCGCCGTGACGAGAGGGAGAGTGAGACGCCGCCGTGATGGACGCCGCTTGTCAAAACCAGTATTGACGAAGCAGGGGGAAAAATAGCCAATTTGTAGTCGCGAGCCGAGGGCCCGGCAATTACGTTAGGGCCCGAGCATTCCTTCATCGCAGCAACATCGCTGTATTCTGCGGCTGAAGAAGTGCTCTTGACGTGGTATGGAAGATACTGGACCGATTTTTTATGAAGCTTCTTGATTTTTTGCTGTGTCAGAGAAACTGAAGAAGTTTTTTAACAAGCAATTCTGGTGACCTGTTAAAGGAGAACTGTCAAAAGCGACAAAAACTGGGGCTGCGTACGCCAACTTATGCCCCTTCTAGTGTTCGCAGCCTGGCAACTGATACGCTAACCACTCGGGGCAGGGTTTAACCATCCTTTTAGCCTGTTAGCATGCTAATGGGATCGTCCGTATCCCATTTACCCAACCTCGATAGTCGACTAGTGTGGACTTTACCAGAAGCGAAAGTGTTGGTGGCCTAGTGGTTCGAACACTCGCCTCTGGACCAATATGTCGTGGGTTCACGTCTCACGTCCAGCGCTGCCATCACTGGGTCCCTGAGCAAGACCTTTAACCCCAAGTTGTTCCCTGATATTAGGAAATGGAAGTCGCTCTGGTTAAGAGCGTCTGCTAAATGCCATACATGTAATGTTTGGGGGGTGTTGGTGGCCCTGTGGCAGAACACTCGGCTCTAGACCAAGAGGCTGAGGGTTCGAATCTGACCTCTGGCACTACCAACCACCACAGTTACATATGCACTCTGTCATTTCGTAAGGAACCGGTCCACTTGTAATGACATTTTGAGCATGTTAGGAGGCTAAAACCACGTTTAAAACCTGTTTCGAGTGGTTAGCATTACAGTCGCTGGGGTGGCAACGCTAGAAGGAGCACAATCAAATCCCATCCTCACCAGTTTTAAGAGTTTTTTCTTGCTAATGCTAACATTAGAATGAGCATTGGAAGCTAGTTGGAAAGCTAAGCTACCTCTAAAGATTTCACTAATGCCAAGTTTAAAAAAAAACGAGTGTCTTTCAGGACAGACTTTACTACGAAGTTTACACGAGGTAAAACAAGGGACCTTGGAAGGCAGTTGTGTTCCATTTGGAAGAAAGCTGCCTTCTAAGCTCCCTTGTTTTACCTTGTGTAACCTTCGTAGCAAAGTGGCGAGCTGCCGCTTTGCATTTGATTTAATTCCGGTTTCAAATGTTAAAATCATGAAGGATTTATACAAAGCTGACTATATTTTTAACGATGAAATTAACTTTATACGTTAAAGTCCTTTCGAGTTTTTACCGAATTAAATGAACCCACATGAAGCTGATATAACGCCTGAGTGATTGAACACCGGACACACACACATACTAAATCACACACAATCTCTCTCTCTCTCTCTCACACACACACACACACACAGTCTTCCTTAAAGGCTAAAAATCCCACCGAGTTATCGTTCATTCCAGCCTGTATGAAATCAGCGGCCGAAGAAACCGAATCTAAAAAGATTGAAAAGGTGTACTCTGCTCTCCAAATCTCATTACAAGTGGAACCTAAATTAAAGCTGTGTAAAAAAGCTCAATCATTAGTGTCCGTGTGCTTTGTGTGTGTGGGAGAAAGTGTGTGTGTGTGTGTGTGTGTGTGCGAAATTAAACAAAGAACATATTTCAAAAGCCCACAGCCCATGTAAGGTGATGAAAGGAAAGCCGGCAGATCTCCGACAGAATGCACAATAGGGACACATGCAGCGTTTCTTTTCCTTCCCAGACAATGTCAATAGCTCAAGGGTAAAAGCATTTGTCACCGGGCCTGAAATTGGTCTAAATGTATACATTTATTATTGTGTCTCTTTAATTGATCGCAGAGGCGCCCCGAGAAATACCAAGGGTCCAGTATTGGGCGGGGGGTGGTGGGGCTCATTTACAAAACACACTCGGCAAGTTTCAAGGGCATGTGGGGGTCCTCTCGGAAAAAATGTAAAACAAAACAAAACAGGAATATTACATCTATAATACGTGTATATATATATAGAGAGAGAGAGAGAGAGAGAGAGCGTCACACGTACAATTCATTTTTTCCGCGGACCACCCTAGTGGTCAGCGATGGCATTGCAGGTGGTCTGTGACATATGAAAGTGAGTGATTATTTGTCATTGTGAACACACCACAGCACACAGTGCACCACAATGAAATGTGACCTCTGCATTTAACCTATCCGTGAAGGAGCAGTGGGAAGCAGCTAACAAGGGCCTGGGCATCAGAGCTTGGGGACGGTACCTTGCTCATGAGTACCTCAGTGCTAACTTTACCAGCCCCGGTTTCAAACCTGCGACCTTCTGATCACGGGGCGAACACCCGACCGTTACGCCACCAATCCAGTTACACTACTGGAATCACTTTTTTAAAAAATGATTTACTTGTTCATTTTTTCTAAACATTTCCAGATGAATTGGGCAGCTTCATGAACAATAAATGTAATCTAAATATCCAAAAAGTAATACACACACTCAAACTGATTAGTCTGAGGGGTGGTCCCTGGGATAGAAGCAGGAGAAAAGCCCCGAATTGTATCATAATGCCGTTGCTTGGTGATTTTCTGACTACGGCATAAATCTTCAAGTTAAAAAGAACATCCCGGCAGCAGCTGCGGCTGCCCAATCTGCGTGCAAGTAATGTAGAAAAGTTGATGGCATGCATCGAGATATCGTACCATATCGAATCGAATCGTGACACCAGTGAAGGTTTACGCCTCTATATATTATCCCAAAAATCTCTCATTAGTGAAAACAGAAACACTGCTACTTGAGCTGTAATCACGAGAACTTTACGTTAAAGCCCAGGTTTGTTAGAGGAATAAATTGGGGGGGGGGGAAACGGATGAAGAACAGATGCCGTCTCTCGCCCGGCAGAGGCTTTGCAGAGCGCCGAGTCGGAGCTGTAAATGACTTTCGGTGAGTCACGAGAAGAAAGGACTGTGTTTGTAATAAGCGTCTAGAGTCGTCATCTCAGGCACTAATAGGGTCAGTAAACGATTCCGAGGCTTCTCTGCATGGGACTTATTATACATCTTCTGCATAGGAAGCGTTTAATCTTTAGTAGCGAGGCCCCCTCCATCACACACACACACACACACACACACACACGCAAACACTCAGACACAGACCACCCAGGTAATGGAATAACTGCCTCACTAACTTTTGACTTGCATCATCTTTTTATGGCGACAATAAAACTTGAGTATGACACAAGTGCGTGCATTTAACTGTCCGCAGACATTGGTGTGTACTTTATATCTCCAAACGATGCTTTAGTGTGTACTCTTCATCTTCACATGCTGACCATGTTGGCCATGTTTCATTTTTAAAAAATTTTAATACTCCATATGTGCTCCATCTACTCCAGGAGACGGGATTAAGGAGAAATAGTGCAGTTTGCTTTCAGGTGATTAGCAGCTCCATCGTCGGTGTCGGAAGGAAACCTTTTATGTCCAAAACGGTTATTTTTCAGGAAATTAAAAAAAAAAAAAAGACGTATATCCTAAATATACGGCGACTGTGTCGTGGCAATTGCTATCACACAAACGAAATAACGACGTCACGCCTTGTTGCGCTCTCGGTTTCTGCGCGGCTCCTCTGGGGTGGAGGACAAGGGGGTGGAGTTAAGAGGGTTTGGCGACAGTTGAAGCGTCCAGCGGAGTCGAAAGGGCGTTTTTCATTGGTTAAATATTTCTAAAACTGTTAGGCCAACGTGAAAACTGACCAATCGAATTGTTTTATAGAATTGTTCTTACGAGGTTGCCGGTTTGAATCCCAGACCTTTTAAGGTACCACTGAGGTACTCATCCCCAAGCACTGCTGACTGGGCGCTGCTGATTGAAGCTGCCCACTGCTCCTTCATGGATGGGTTCAATTGCAGAGGTCAAATTTGGTTGTGGTGCACCTCGTGCTGTCTTCACAATGACATAATAATCACTCACTTTCACATCGTCAGATTGTCTGGATATGCTGCCGATCTTATTGAGCCAGGAATTACATTCCAGTATGGTATCTGTAATTTTTTGCGCCTGCTCTAAATACCTCCTGTAAGCAAAACTGCACATTTTCTACTTCTAGTTTAGAGTTTATATGTGACCCTCCACGGCAAAACCAGTCGCTTGTCGCAAATTTTCAAAATTGAGTTATTATGTTTTCAGGAAAGGGCATAAATCAACCTTCAAAACGATACCTATATGGAATGAATGGGACGACATATGACTGAGATATCAACATTCAAAGGAGTCGGGTTTCTCCTGTCACGCCAAGTGAGAAACGGAGAAATCTGCCGTCGAAGTTGACTATCGCCGTAGCACTCACAGACGCTTGGTGCGGTCGCGGCTACGTTTGCATTTACGCTAGCCTACGCTGCATTCACAGCCACACAGATAGCCTACCTGCGTTAGGTTAACTGAACTCGGGAGATGGAGATGGATTCTGGAGAAATATCTTCACACTGGTCAACCAGTGGATTTACCGTAAATATTGAAGTAGAGCGGTCAAAACAGAAACTTTTAACATTCTGCTGGAATTGAATTCCTCACCTCAAGAAAGTCACGTTTTTAGGATGGAAAGGGTAAGTTTTTCAGCGAAATTTATTCACAACAGTACAGTATAGACCTTCCACTGTTTCAAAACACTAAAAACAAAAAATCCAAAATTTTACCGCACGCACCATAAACGCTCGTTTTTCTCGGAAACCTCCGCTGCGACAAGCGACTGGTTTCGCCGTGCAGAGTCACATATGTGTATATTATGTGCCTTTTTGTATTTCTGTCAGAACTGAAGCCATGTTGCCTCCTGGTCTCACTGTTCACTTTGACTTTGAAAATGAAATTAACTTTACTAAAAAAATGAAAATGAAATTTCCTAAAAATCACAAATAAAAAAAAGGAAGTGTCACTTTTTTTAGGTCCGTCATCACACACTTGTTGAGAACCCACCGTCTCTCTCGCTCTCACTCTTGCTCTCCATCTAAAAGCCCCAATCCATTGTGACGGTAAACGACAAGTACCTCATTTCAACTGTCATATTTTCCCTCCATTACCACTGTCCCTGAGCCCATCCCTGTGAGTCAACGTGAAGCCAACAGACGAACGGCCTAAAGACAGCCGAGGGAGGACAAGTAAAACGCAACGAGATGAGCGTGAGACGAGGAGAAGACGACAAGAGACGGTCGGCTGTGATCTCTGCGAGAGAGAGAGAGAGAGTTAGAGAGAGAGAGACAGAGAGAGGCAGCATCTTTCGTCGTGATTATACTCCAAAGTACCAATTACCAACCATCAGAAAAAGAAGGGGGGGGGTGACAAAAAGAGAGAGAGAAGCTGCAGCCAGTTGACACTCTGCAATAAAGCCAATGATTTCCAGTTGAAAGGACAGAAAATGTTAATATGAGGGCTCGGGAGATAGGGGTGAGGCTCGCTGTAAAAGGAAGTAGCTAATAAGGTTTAATGGTGCGTGTCAGGAAGGCGCACTATGCAGGGGAAACACAGCTGGCTTCATTTTGTAAACTATTTGATATACACATCTATCCAGCGCACAATTATCAGTTGCTACGGGGCCACAGGGGACAGTTTAGGAACTCCAATCAGCCCTTTCTCCCCCCCCCCAAAAAAAAAAAAATTACAAGGAAAATACATTAATATAACGCCACCAGTTTCTTACTACCCCCCCAACGCTGATCCCGTCCTGACCCTAGAGTGTAATATGAGGGGTCGCGGGTCACGGAGGCTAGACTTGGGTTCTCAAAAATGTGCTGCTGTGATTCTGTTTTCCAAAAGAAGTGGCTAAACTGTGCTGGACTTTCAGAGGACTTATGCTTAAATTTAAAAAACTTGCCCAAAGTCTAGTATTACTTCTGTGAAAGAAGGAGAAAAAAAATCACTACAGGAAAAAATAGCAGTAAAAATATTCAGTTTTATACAGATTTCTGTTTACATTTATGACATTAAGCAGATGATCTTTCGCAGAGAGCAATTTGGGGTTAAGGGTCTTGCTCAGGGACTCAATGATGGCAGTGGTGGAGGTAGAGGAGTCGAACCCACGACCACTTGTCTAACCATTAGAACACCATCACCCGTATAGATAAAAAATTATAACCAGACTTAGATTCCACAAAACGTGGTGTATTTTTTGCCAAAAAAAATCTGTGCTGGAGGAGAAATGTTAACAGACAGGAACAATTATAATATAAGTTTCTGAAAAGCACTTCCACACACAAAAAAGAGAATGCATTTGCCAAAAAAAGTGGCTAAATTTTTTTACTACAGGTAAATTTGAGAGCAGATATGAGATTTTTATAAAATTAAATAATTTAAATACTTCTCTCTCGCAGGTCAAAGATTAGTATTAAGTTTGTAAAAACCTTTGTGATTAATCTATTTAAATAAAACAGCAAAAAGGTACAGGAGGCAGAAATGGCTGAATAAATGAAGTAATTGTTTGCATATTTTTGTGTTTAAACTTATGCCAAGATTGCGTTGGCCAAAATCTAGCATTCCTTTATTTGCAAAAGTTTATTTGCAAAATCTCACTTAAGGAAAAAATGGCAGCAGATGAGAGATAAAAAAAAAATAATAAATCATTAATGCATTTTTATGCAGTTTCTGATCTCATCTATGCTGTTACTTAGTTTCCCCAAAACAGGGTGCTATTATTACATTTAAGCCAAGTGGCTAAAAATAACGTATAAAAATATACGTTTGTGGAGAAAGACGTCCCCATAATTTGTCTTGCTTGTGTTTCCTAAAGCCTCGTATTCCCTTTTTTTGCGATAGAGGGGGAAAAAAACTTCAACGTGGGTAAAAATGGCAGCAGATGTGATACTGAAGAAATTCAAATAAAATGCATCGACGTAAATTTCCGGTCCCTTCCACTCGATTATTCCCTTTTAACACCAGGACAGTAAAAAAAGGAGAAAACAGTTAAGAGATGACTCTAAAACAACAAACTGTTTGCAACTTATTGTGAATTTAAAAAAAAATAAAATAATAATAATAATTATCTACCACATCAGTTTCAGAGAAGGACGTATCAATTCAAATTACAAGTTAAATATATTGATAAAATTCGGCTGCTTCCCCCTGATTCTGCCTCCACCCAAGTTTAATAGGCAGGTTGTGGGACGCAATATTAATCTTTAATTTTAATCTTTTTAACATCGATGGTAAAGCACATACTGACAAAACTCTTTCACGTAATTTTCCGCAAATGAACAACAAATACACGTTAAATACACGTTAAATATTACTCAAACAAAAATACAACATTTTTAGGTAATAACAGCCTCCGAGACAAGCCACAACATTTTTGTTCTGATTCCAGCCTAATGATGGATGTTAGATTTGGGGTTTTAATTTGGCTTCTTGTTTACTTTCATGTTCTCTATTTTCTACTACCATAGATTTAAACTGATTGGTTAAACATATGGTACAGGAGTTATTTTACTCCATGTTGTACTGATACAAAAATCCTGAATCTTTTGTTGTAAATTTGCAGTTAAAGTAAATTTGGCAGTAGACATGAGCTTAAACGTAACGTATCGTTTGCCCATCTAATAAAACATTTGTGCGGAATGAATAACAGTAATTCATCACGTCAGAGAAGGATCTTGAAATTCTCTTCTGACACTAACAATGTAATTAAAGGGATCACTTCAGCTTCCAAAACTCGATTCTGGCAATTGAGTTAAAGATTTAAAAATGCCCTGCAAGATGAGACATAAAAACCCACAAAATTCTTATCCTGACCTTAAATCTCATGGTTCACAGATGCTAGACGTGGGTTTCCGAAACTTTCTCAAAAGCTAAAATGGCAAAAAAAATTAGGGAAAATTCTACAATGTCAGAGAAGGAACTCCTGACTCGGGTCCCGACTCGGAACTTGGCAGTAAATCTGTGGTGAAGTCGACACAGATTTGCTCATCTGCAGAGAGTTGTGGGAAAGGAAAGAGAGACGGAGAGAGAGAGAGAGAGAGAGAGAACACAAGGAAACAGAGTGTTTTATCATTATTGCAACCATTCGTCGCGTTCTGTCTCTACTCTGCACATTGCGGTCAAAAAGCAGGGCCGTTTTCCTTTTTTTGGATCTCGCTCATCATCCGTCAGACGTCTAGAGGAATTTTTTTTCCAGCCCTCGGAAACGGAGATTGGGGGGGGGGGAGCGAGAGAGACTGCTATCGCAATGGTAGTAGCCACTTGACTTTTGATGGCTCCAATTTAAACTAATATCTTCCTGTGGCTCCCCGCCGCGGTTATAAATATTTGACGGGAAGTATTTATCAGTGGCGATGCTGTGTATGAAGCCCGAGGGGCTTCCTGCGCACTCGGAAAGGTCAGCGATTTGCGGCGTGTAAACACGGCGACGTGGCGCAACGGCGCGGCGAGTAAACAAGCTCGAAAGCGAAGACAAATTTAGGACGGAGCGAGAGATCGGAGATATATTTTTGCTTTTCTTTCATCCGGGCTTGAGGAAGAATGACAAAGCTAGGAGAACGGCAGGGCGGGGGGGTTGGGGTCAAACGTCGAGGGCTTGGAGGACTAGTTTGAGGCTGAATGTGACAACTTGAAATGTGAACTTTACACTACTGTACATTCCTGGTTCAAATTGGACTGTTGATTTATAAATTTAATAAAATTTTACTGCACATGTTCTCAAGCTCCAACACATTTGTGTCATATACTGTATATACATAGACCAGTTTCCCGGAATACAGTTAAGCCTAAGCCTAGACTATCTTTAAATTTCCGAGGTGAATCTCCATTGTATCTGCAATTTAGTCCAAGCCTAGGCTTAATTCAGAAACTAATGTCTAAATGTCTTAGCACCAACCGCAATGTTCTTGTAAACATCATTCTGATGTAACTGTAGTGAATCAAACACACGAACACACACGCGCGCGCGCGCGCGCGATCCGTGGCGTATCACATTGTGAGTCGTCATGTGTGATGAGGAGCTTAATTATGACCCCGGTCCCTGTAATACAAGCTAAGACAGGACGTCTGCCAAGCCCTTTGCTCTAAATGGCAGCTTTCTCTCTCTCTCTCTCACACACACACACACACACAGTTTCTGCAAACGGACGAGTGTTTATCGTCCACCGCGGCGTGCAGGTGACACTAATTATCAGCAGATGACAGTGGCAGTCTCCAGTGTGCACCAGATGTGTGTGTGTGTGTGTGTGTGTGTGTTGGCTTATGATCCCTGATATCTCCTCCCTCCCCATGTCAGAGGGCAAAACCGCTAATGACAGGCTAAGATGCTCAGCATGAAGCATCGAGAACAGAAAGAATGAGTGGGAGAGAGGGAGGGAGGGAGGGAGGGAGGGAGGCAGCGAGAGAGGGAGGGAGTGAGCGAGAACATGGGCTGCCTGTGGAGGACTCGGTTAAAAGAGGGATAAAAAGGAATTGGCCGCCGAGTGCCACCAGTGTGCCCGAATTAGCGCCTCTGTCTGGCTCTGATGTCATACTTGAACCGACACTTGAACAACTTCGACGTGTAACGGTAAAGTCCACTCCCAGTCCAGTTCAACACAATTCAGGACTCGCGATTCAATGCACTGTCAGAAACAGCGTTCCAAAAAGAAAACAAACGAAAACTTCACAGTTCTTATGTCGAGCCTCTCATGCTGGTATCGGACGTTTTTGAACCTCTTTCTTAATTATTTGTCTCTTTTTCCACAGACTCAAATTACATGTCCTTATCCATTTCCTAATTACAGTAACAGTCTCTGTGCAGCAATTTGGGCTTAAATGTCACCCCCCCACCCCAAAAATCAGCCGTTTTAAAATCTCAAGTTACAAAAATACGCAAAGGTGTTATTGTGAACACACCACAACCAAATGTGACCTCTGCATTTGACTCATCTGTGAAGTAGCAGTGTTGAGCTAACATGGGCACCAGTGCTTGGGGACGGTACCTTGCTCATGAGTACCTCAGCGGTTCCTTTAGCAGTCGGGGATTTGATCCGGTGACCTTATGATCACAGGGCGAACTCTCTAACCGTTACGCCTAAATTAAGGACTCGTAAATCTGGCTTTTTACACTTTCAGGCCACGTTTACACGTAGCCGGGTCTTTACCGAAACGGCTATTATCCCCCTCTCCGTTTTCAAAAATATCCTTGTTCACATCAGAACGTTTTCCCAAAACGATTAACACAAATTCACAGAAATCCGCATAAGTACGCCATCAAGAGCTATTATGAGCTATTACGACTTCCTGCTCCTGTCGTGCATCTGACGCTAATGCATTTTCTGTCGCATACTGTGATGTTTGAAAACTTAAAACTCTGTTTTCCTCTGTCTACATGCAAACGTGAAAACTGAGCTTTGCTAAATCTCTGTCGGGGCTGGAGATTACAGAAATAGTCGTTTTCGGAGAATTAAAACTTCTCGTGTAAATGGAAGGTAAGATCGTGTGGCTATATCATCGTTTTCCCAGATACTACACCAGCTATGTGTAAACGGGGTCTCGGACCAATATTAGTGAGCAAACAGGGTTAAGGTTAAGTTCTAAACCTACCAGTTTTACTCAACCTCAAGGCGAACTCAAATGGACACGTAATACACGTAAACACCATTCCTCAAGTCTACATTAAAAACTGACGAAAGTATGAAGAAATGAGGGGTGGCTCGAGACTTTTACACAGGAATATCTGGACGAAAAAAGAAAAGAAGCACCGGAGAGTGTTTTAAAATTAACGCCTTTTGCAAATGTCACTCTTAAACCCCTGGTTGGTTAATTTCCCCCCAGGTTAATTAACATCTGAGAGTGACCTTTAGCACTGACAAGTGCAGCTTCATCTAGAAAGTCAAGGTTAAAAAAACCTTTGGGGCTGGTTTCTTACTCATGGATTAAGCCTAGTCTTGGACTAAGTTGAAAGTTGAGATCGGTTATAAGTCATTGTGAACACACCACAGCACAATACAACACAACACAACACAACACACAGTGCACCACAACCAAACCTCTGCATTTAACCCATCCGTGAAGGAGCAGCGGGCAGCCAACAAGTGTCCAGGGAGCAGTGTTTGGGGATGGTACCTTGCTCATGAGTACCTCAGTGGTAATTTTACCAGCACTGGATTCGAACCTGCGACCTTCTGATCACGGGGCGAACGCCTACTGTTCCGCCACCAGCTGCCCCAGTTGTAATACCAATGGAGATTTACCATTCATACTCAAAGTTAGTCCAGGACTAGGCTTAATCCACGAGTGGGAAAATTGGCCTAAAGGGGATTTAACTTAAGCCTAGACTATCCCTGAATTTCAGTGGTGAATCGAAATTGTGTCTACAATTTAGTTCAAGACTAAAGTCTAGGTTAGTTTAAGTTAGTCCAGGACTAGGCTTAATCCAAGACTGGGAAATTGGCCCTTGGCGTTTGTGGAGAGTACAGAGCTGGTGACCTTAGAACAGGCTGGTGGAAGGCACAGCTGGTCGTTAGTTTTTATTGCGGACTGAACTGTAACATTAAATCGTCATTGTGAACACAGCACAGCACAGCACACAGTGCACCACAACCACATGTTGGCCCTGCATTTGACCAATCCGTGAAGGAGCAGCGGGAGCAGCGTTTGGGACAGCACCCTGCTCATGACTACCTCAGGGGCACCTTTACCGGTACCGGGATTTGAACCAGCAACCTTCCGAACACAGAGCCAACTCCCTAACCGTTACGCTATGCACCTTGTAGTGCTCAAGTCCGGTCTCTAGACCAGTTATTTAAAGTCTCGGTCTTGTCTCGGACTCGGCCATATTTGTCCTCGGTCTTGTCATGGACTCGGACAAAGAGGACTCGGGATTTTATTTGGAGACCAGCCGAGACCACAACTCTGGGAATAATTACTATTAAAACTCTTTGAGCGTGACGCTGACATTTTGCGTTGTTTATTGATTAGTGTTTTAATAACTCAGGATCCCTTTAACTTACAGACACCACTCATTTCTGAGTAATTGTGTAAAAAGGCATTAATTACATTATTCGTGATGTGAACACCACCGTTAACGCTCGCAACTCTTATATGGAACGCCATCATGCACGTAAATGTAGTTCTCTTCCAGAAAGGCCAAAAGCAGCTTATTTTATAGACTAAGATGACTCCAAAATGGCTCAAAATTACACAAAACTTTAGTATTTCTTCATTTTCAATTGATCAGAAACTAATTTTCTAGAGAATCATCAATAGGGAAAAAAAAAATATTAAAAAATGCATTGTTTATCAAAGAATTTTATTCCGTATCCAGATGTATTAAAAATCGACTGGGTCTTGGTCATGTCTGGTCTCAACACACTGGTCTTGGTCTCGGTTTAGGTGGTCTTGACCCCGACAGTAGAATTAAGGTGCGTGATTGTCATTGTGAACACAGTGTAGCACTTGGAGATGGCGTTGCTCATGAGTACCTCAGTGGTACCTTTATCGACCGGGACTTAAACCGGCAACCCTGGAGTGTTGATGTCATGACTTTTTGACAATGATCAAACTACCGCTCTCTTTACAACATGTCTTTGTGTGTGTGTGTGTGGACAGCTCCGCTCTCAGGCAAGACCCTTAAAACACAATCGTTTGTTAAACAGCAGGTCAGGGTAGGGGGATCTCTCTCTCGCTCTCTCTCTCTCTTTCCAGATGGCCGAATCAAGCCTTGTTATTGCAGCCCTCGCTACCCTCCTCCTCCTCCTTCTCCTCCTTCTCCTCCTCCACCGCTGCCGCCACCGCCGCCAGAACCTGTCGTTTATTTACGTAGGGCTGGGCCCGGGCCCGACCCAGGGAAGTCCGTTTTAATTGTGAGCAGCTGTACTATCACAGGCTCCTCATTAAGAGGGCAACAGCTTTGCGCACTCATTCGTAATCTGCGGTGAATAAATAGTGGCAGCTCGGCCGCGCTACTGAATTACCGGATTGTTTGAGTGGCCTAATTTTCGGCCCCCCTTTGTTTATGAAAGCCTAAACCGTTTGACGTGATTAGCACCCACAACACTGATATTCTCCCCCCCCCCGTGTCCGTCTCTAGGGAGCCAGGTCTCTCAATGAAAAGGGGGGAGAAAACGAGAGAGAGAGAGAGAGAGCTAGAACTTAATGGTGTATCGCCTTAACCATTTATGGTGCACTTTGGTGTGCTGCCACATTCGTCTGACGCGTCACGTTCTGACCAAACCAGAGCCGAAAATGTTGGGTTATTTCGTTTTTTATTCCTTTTCATTTGCATGACGTGTTCTGTTAGACATCCACTCGAAATCTTAAGGATTACAATACAGAAACAAAAGTGGACTTGCTTATGCTAGGCTTAGCTCAGAGGAGAAGAATGAAGCTTAGTAGATAAATAATACCCTTCGAAAAAGCAAACTGATGTACAATGTGGTCTGACAACATCCCGGAGACCTATATACTTTACGTGTCACTTGACCAGGTTTTTAAGTGAATGAGTGACTATTTGTCATTGTGAACACAGCACACGGCGCACCACAATGAAATCTGACCTCTGCATTTCACCCATCAGTGAAGGAGCATTTACACTTTACAATTACAACATTTAACAGAGGTGGTTAGCACTGCCGCCACATAGCGACAAGCTCCTGGGTTTGATCCCCCGGTCGGCCATCGGGCCTTTCCGCGTGTGGAGTTTGTGTGGGGATTCTCCCGGTGCAATGTAATGCAACGTAGGTTAATTGCCGACTCTAAAATGGCCCCTTAAGGTGTGAATGTGAGTATGTGTGCCCTACGGTGTGTTCCCCGCCTTGCTCTCCTAAGTTCCTGGGACAGGCTCCGGTCCCCTCCCCACCCCACCGCGATCCCGGTTGGGTTTAAGTGGTTCGGATAATGAATGAACGAACATTTAACAAACGCTCTTATTCAGAGCAACTTCCACTTTTCCTAATTTCAGTCTCCCTGGAGCAACTTGGGGTTAAGGGTCAAGCTCAGGGACCCAGTGATGGTAGTGCTAGAGGTAGGATTCAAATCCACAACCTCTTGGTTCAGAACCGAGTGTCCTAACCACTAGACCAGCGTTTCTCAATCCCAGTCCTCACGGACCACCACTCTGCACATATTCGACTTTCCCCACCCACAGCACAGCTGATGCTACTGGTTAGCTAATTAGCAACGTAAGACCAGTGTGCGACAGTGCAGGAAATACCGAATGTGTGCAGAGCGGTGGGCCGCGAGCACTGGGATTGAGAAACGCTGCACTAGACCACCACCACGTGAGTACCTCAGTGGCACCTTTACCAAGTGACCTGCTGAAAAGAGGGCCAACTCCCTAACTGTTGTGCCACGGGAGCAAAATAGCTAGAAATTACACAAATGGCAAACATCTATAATTTCTCAAAGGTTTAATAAGTTGCTAAACCCTTGGATTAGTCAATAAAATCCTAAGAATGCCATTTAATTTGGATTTGCAATAATCATTGTGAATATAAAAAGTTATTTATTTGGAGCTCACAGAAACAGTGATGAATGCAGATTCTGAAATACACAAGTCACATGACCTATTGAACCAATGAAATTAATGCAATAATCAATTATACAAAAATTAAGCAGAAATTGTATTTTTTCCCTCAAAGTACTACTATGTAGAAGTATGGAAGCTCGTTTTTACCAGCATGGTAAAAAAAAATATTTATAATTTATAAATGATCTTATCTCAATTTCGACTTAGTTTCTCAAAAAAATGACAATATCTTGCAATTTCAACTTAATGTCTCAAAATAATGACTTAATATCTTGAAATTTGGCTTAATATCTCAAAATAATGACTTAGTATCTCCAAATAATGCCTTAAATAATTAAGTCATAATTTCAAGATATTAAGTTGTTATTTGGAGAGACTAGTCATTATTTTGAGAAAGTTTCTCATTATTCTGAGATATTAAGTCATTATTTCGACTTAAATTATAAACATTTTTTGGCCACGCCGTCGGAAACGGGCTTCCATAGAGAAGTGGCAGTGGCTTATTAGCTTCTCGCACGACTGACGAAAATCCATTTAGTAAACTTGTTTACACTTTGAGTGGCCACATTTCAACACTAAGTTTAATCTTTATGTACACATTTTGAATGTTTGCACATTAAAAATAATTATCCTTTAAATAGAACTGACCCACGGTGGCTGTAGAGATGCTTTATATGGGACCATGTGGCACCAAATATTTGGCATACGTGTGGCACTCAAAACCTTGGCTGAAACTCAGCGACAAATCATACTGGGGGACGGTGTAGTTCATTAAGAGAGAGCTTTTGCTTTTTTCCAGCACATACCTTATTGAGGATGGAAAATATAGAAAATATAGTCCCTTTAATGACGTGCTGTAAATCCGAAGGGTGACATTGCTGGAGAAAAGGAGAAAATTGGTTCAGGCTGGTGATGGGAAATGAATAAATGAATTTGACTAAAAAAAAAATCAACACACCTGATATAGGTTGGACACATCTTGTCAAAAACGACCCGCAACAAGACCCTTCATTGTTCTGAAAGAATGGCGAATTTTTATAGCAACTTTCTAGACACCCGAAGCCCCCTATGAAGCCAAATTTTTTGGGATTCCAAACTGACGTTTTTTTTAGAACTTCTATAAACTCAAAAGGCTGCTTTCACACCAGCCACAAAACAGAGACAAAGGGAGAGTTCACCGCTCACAAGCACAGGTGCAGCACATCAGGGTAGACAAACCTAATCAAGGATAGGGGACGAGAGACAAGGCAGACTCTGGTGACCAAACAGGGTATTGCAGGGGTACAACTCACAACCTCTCGGTCCACAGTGAAAGTGAGTGAGTATTTGTCATTATGAACACACCATGTGACCTCTGCATTTAACCCATCTGTGAAGAAGCAGTGGTCAGCTAACAAGTGCCCCGGGAGCAGTGCTTGGGGACGGTACCTTGCCCATGAGTACCTCAGTGGTAACTTTACCAGCCCTGGATTCGAACCTGCGACTTTCTGATCCGATCACGGAGCGAACACCCTAGCGTTACGCCACCAACTGCCCCACAGGCGAGTGTCCTACCAACCAGGGGTGCGTGTCCCAAAAGCATAGTTGCTAATGTATTGCTAATACGTTAGCAACACTATGTTAGTAGCTAATGTACACTGTTAGTTGCTAAGGTACATTAAATGTACATTAAACGGAGGTTTAAGTGACTGAAATGGTTATTTGGAGTAAAGTGGAGATTTGGGAAAAACTCAACTACTAGACAGAATAAAACGTTTTAAGATTTAAGTTTTGGTACACGTTTTAGGTTCAAAACTCATTTCTGCAGGAAGGTGGATCATCAGGAGCAGGTTTGAGCTACAAGCAGCAAATGCCTCCATTGGAAATGTCAAATGATGGCATGTTTAGTTCTGTATATCTTTCAGTCCTCCCGCGCCACGACTACGTTCCACCGCTAAACGCTAAACTGACAACATGTCAAACGGCTGTCATCGGTGGCTCAGTAATCTTTGTTTTGACTTGTGTATGAATTTATCCCCACCTGGCAGCACTTGTGGTGGTGGTGGGGTGGGGTGGGGTTTGTAAAAAAGGGAAAAAAGGGGGTGGGGGCACAGAAAGCGCCGGTAGCGCCAACTCCGTCTCCATTTATCCCCCGCCGTTTATGCTGGCGGTGGCAGGCCGTTTTTGGATGCCCTTTTTGTCATATCTCTGTGTTGATATTTGCATTCGTCTCTGCCTGTCAGGGCTCCGAAATGTTTCCATAATCCGACTTTATTATAAGCAACGCTGGGCCGCGCTGAGAAATGAAGGCCGAAGAAACAACAAAAAAGTGGCCGAAGCGGGACCACACACAGAGCGTCGGGGAAGAATTTCAGAATGGACATATTTAATGGAGAAGGAGGAGGAGGAGAATCGGGGGGGTCAACGTTGCAAACAAGGCCGTTTTTGTGTATGACTCGACCTTTTTTTTTTTTGCCCGACTAAACATCAGTTACAGCAACTGCTTATTTTTCAGTTACTTGTTGCTAAATATTGAGCTTTTGTATTCCTCGTCTAAACAGAGACGCCAGTTTCGGAGACATCCTGTGCTCGTGTGAGCGCGTAAATAAAAAGACCCTCTAAAACATTTCAATAACAACAGCTGAGTGTTTAACTTTTTAAACGTGTGTGTGTGTGTGTGTGTGTTTGAGAGAGAAATGGAGAGGAAGACACAGTGACTGCTTCTGGGCTCACACACACTCACGTTATCAACACGTAACCGGAGCCTTGACCCCTGTAGGGTTCAGTGGTCCGGGGTTACGCTCATTTTTGCAATGCATGATGGGATTGTGGCTAACGGGGAGGGGACCCCGGGCGAAAGGTGCAAAAGGGCATGCTCATTATCAGCTAGTCACAGCCCTTCTTTTCCGACACACACACACACACACAGATCAATATCGCCCTCCATCTCTTAATTTGGCCCTTCATTACTGAGGCCTTGTTCAGAAGACGGATGCGCTATTAATATTAGATGAAGATGATGGGCCATGCAGGAGGACACACACACACACACACACACACACAGGCCACGAGCAGGAGGAAGACTCCCACTCTAAATGAGACAGTATAAATCAAGCAGGCGTGTGAAGCTGACAGGAGGGAGCGGTAGGGAGTGATCATAGCAACAAGGTCTTTAACATGCTCTTTACAAGGAGGAAGGTGAACGCTTGCCTTGTCGGTGTGTGCTGCTGGAGAGATTTTGGATATGAACTTGAGATATGAAGCTCTTCTCTGTTTAACATCAACAGGGCAGTATGGGAGAAAAGCAAAACGATATCTAAATTATAGCCGCAAACGGCTAATAGAGGGGTCCAAGCGCAAGTCGCAGAAAGTAGCACAAAAGGGTGAGCACTGACACATCAGGAGTGCCTGTGTATGTGTGTAGAACAATACAGTGAAATGACACAAGGTAAAACCACATAACGACATTAATCATATCAAGACATAGAAAGTATAAAATAAAGTGAAATGACGCAGGAAAAAGAATTAAAGACGCAAACAGAAATCTGTGACTCGGTAATGACGGCTTCAGTAAGTTGTGTTTATAAAGAAACTAATCTCTAAAAGTGTTCATATAAGAATTATGTGGTTTTCTGCAATTTCATGTAAATTATAAAAGCTCTGTTATGACTTCACATAAATTTATGTAGCATTTTAGTGCTCCCTAGAGGTCAAAATGTGTTTTCCTTTGCTATAGCGCCAATTATAGGCAGATCGTTATGATTTTTGGTGAGGACACCATTCCTACTTACCCTGACAATTTCAGCTGCGTGTGCATGTTAGCCACATTAGCATTTTTAAGTGAAAGTAACACATATACTGTATGTTAGCCACATTTGCATGACTGGTGTTGGGTGAACCGCATACATTAGTCATTATAGCATTTTTGGGTGAAAAGTAAACATATTTTAGCCACATGCATTTTAGCCAGACATAAAACATATAATATAGCCTCATGATCATTTTGGGTGAAGATAACATATGTAGGTTAGCCAGAATAGCATATCTGAGTAAAAGCAACACATGCATGTTAGCCACATTAGCATTATTTATTGGATATTTTAGCATATTTTTTGAGTGAACTGTCCCATCATGTTGTATTTGTATGTGACAAAGAATTTTGAAATGTCTAAAACTGCAAATATTCCAAATCTCCTACTATAGCAAGCACTGTTTACAACAAGAAACTGACATCCCTGAGTTATCTCGTACCGGGTCAAGGTCAGGTCAGCAGCGGCAGGGTACGAATAGCGTGATTGTGGGTACGGCAGACGGCTAAGGGGGACACCTCGGGGCTCGGGTTGCCTGTGGCGGGGGCCGGCCGCAGATCGATGTGCCAAAGGGGGGCCGAGGGGACGCCGGGCGGCCGATAGCTGGGCCATCCGATGCTGCACCCGGGGACTGGATGACATAAGGCCAGACAGCTAAATGTCCCCATTAGTTGCTTGACGACGGGATCTGCCGCAGTCCTGCCTCGTTAGGTTCGGGTGTTGTTCCAATCCCGCGACCGCCAAAGGACGTCTGGGGCGCGAAAGGAGGGCAGGGACACTGAGGACAGATGAGAGCATTAAGTGAGGGCTGAACAAAGACAGATGAACAAAGGTGAACAACAACAAAGTAAACGTAATTCGTTCTTAAAATATTTCCATTTGGGGAGACTTTTTTAATTTAAGTGAGTGATTATCATTGGGCACACAGCACCGCACACAGTGCACCGCAACAAATGGTGGGCAGTCTTTTGGGCAGCATCCAGGGAGCAGTGATTGTGGACGATACCTTGCTCATATGTATTTCACTCGTACCTTTATTGGTCTGGGACTTGACGTGGCAATCTTTCAACAGGTGGTGACGCTAGCAACTACCAAATGCACCTGGAGAGCAGCGCTGGAGATGGTTCCTTGCTCATGAGTACCTCAGAGGTACCTTTTCCAGTCTGGGACTTAAAGTAGTGACCTTCCAACAGGTGGTGATGTTAACAACTACCAACTGTACCTGAAGAGCAGTGCTTGGGGATGGTTCCTTGCTCATAAGTCTGGGACTTCAAGTGGTGGCCTTCTGACAGGTAGCAATGCTAATACCTAACTGCACCCTGGGAGCAGTGTTTAGGGACGGTACCTTGCTCTTAAATACCTCAGAGGTAACTTTACCAGTCTGGGACTTGAAGTGGTGACCTTCCGACAAATGGAATTTAGTTGGACAGCTACCAACTAAATTGCCTTCAATTCAAGCACTCAAAACAAGAAAATCTGGAGGTCTTTGGAAGCAAAATGAGGGCTGGCTTAAGACTTGCACGCTACTGTATATCAGGTGTTGGACCAGGTTTTTTCTGAATTTACCAACATTTACTAATCCTGCACCGATACAATCCAACCACGGTTCAAGTCACAATCAAGGCTGAAAGTTGACAAAACTCAAATTGTAATGGTTAGAGAGTTCATCCTGTGATCAGAGGGTCACCGGTTTAGAAGGTCCCGGACCGGTGAAGGTACCACTGAGTTACTAACGAGTAAGGTACTGCCCCCAAGCACTGTTTCCTAGGCGCAGCCCATATCGTCTTCCCACTGCTCTTTAACGGATGGGTCAAATGCAGAGGTCACATTTGATTGTGGTGTTGTGCTGTGCTGTGTTCACAATAATAAATAATCACTCTCACTTTCTTAAATATTCCAATTGCTATTTCTCACGCACATGTAGCTCCCGGTAAGTGGACATTTTTTAGCAATAAACACAGGACGAAAGAGGAGTGTGATGTGTCATCACCCTCCATTCAATGCTCTTTGTTTAACTTATAACTGATTACATGCTACAACAATCCACTCTGGCAGGCAGTGCACTGAAAGAAGTCGAAAATGACAAAGGGCTTGTTGGACTCGACTGTGCAGCATTTGGTTCGTTCATGAAACGGATCACTCTGGGGGTTTAGGGGCTGCAGCCCTCCATAAGGATGTAGGCCTAAAGGCTGTATGTAAATGAGAATTGATCCACACGAGGGTGGAGAAATGAGGGATTAACGTGGCGAGGCAGCGGCTGTACGCCATTATCAGCACACACACCAATATGCTGCAACTCATATGCTGTTGTAGGTTGAAGCAGTGAAGCCATTAGCATTTGTCTGGCTTGCATGTCTATTAGTCTATCCATCCACCTTTCATCCATCCCTCTACATCCACCCATCTGTCCACCCACCTACTTTTTACCCATCCATCCATCCATCCATCCATCTCTATTGTCCACCCATTTGTCCATCAAGCTTCCATATATTCATTCATCTAACCGTTTATCTACATTTCACCCATCTGTCCATTCATTTACATTTTAACTTTTTAACCATTAAACATCCAACCTTCCAATCCATCCCTCCATCCGTCTATCTATCCATCTATCTATTTATCTATCCACCTTTCATCCATCCCCCCATCTGTCCACCCACCTACAGTTTACCCATCCTTCCATCCATTTATCTTTATTGACATCATTTTTTAACCAATCAACAACCAACCTTCCATTTATCTGCTTTCCGTCCATTCAAGTGTCCTTCCATCTGTCTGTTCATCTATCTATCTATCTATCTATCTATCTATCTATCTATCTATCTATCTATCTATCTATCTATCTATCTATCTATCTATCATTCCATCCATACATACATTTGTCTTCCTAGTTCCCATCCATCTATATATCTGTCCATCCACCCACCTTTGGTCACTCCACCCAGCTTTCATCCATCCATCAACTTTTAATCCATTACACATTCATCCTTCCATCTGTTTACCTTCTAGACATCCATCCATCCATCCAGCCATCCATATTATCCATCCATTTGTCCATCAAACTTTATTTCCATTCCATCCATCCATTGAACTTCTTTTTCCATCTGTCCATTCACCTGTTTCCACCTTTTTATCCATTAAACGTCAACCTTCCATTTATCCTCTGCCTTCCGTGCGTTGTCCATTCATCTGTCCATCTTACCTAGTATTTCATCCATACATACACCTGTCTGCGAGAGTTTCCATCAATCCCACTGTTTCTGTCCTCACCTACTTCTGAACTATTTCTCCATTAAAACTTCAAAACCTTCCATTTATTTACTTTTTCATCCACTTATATACCATCTGTCCATCTATCCAATCCATCCCTTCCATTCTTTCATCCATCTACCGTCTAGACATCCTTAAAGCGTCCATCCATCCATCTATCTATCTATCTGTCTGTCTGTCTGTCTGTCTATCTATCTATCTATCTATCTATCTATCTATCTATCTATCTATCTATCTATCTATCATTAATTCATACATACACCTGTTTCTAGTTTTAATCCATCCATCCCTTTATCCGACCTTTTATCCGTCCATCCACATCTGTCCATCCATCTACTTTATCCATTATGCTGCCATTGTGCCATCCATGTACTGTACCTTCTAGACATCCTTCCATCCATTCATCTTTATCTATTTATCCATCTAACGTCTACAGTATATAGCCACCCATCTATCCACTGATCAACATTCCAGCGTAAACTTCCAACCTTTTTTATTTATCTACCTTCATCATCTATCTGTCCATCTTTCTGTCTATTTCATTCATGCATACACCAAAACATCTTATGAGTTTCCATCCATCCATCCATTCTTTATAACAGGAACCAAAGTGACTTTGTGAGAACATGTACATGTATATCTATGTGAGGTCCGGTCCTTATTAGAAAAATAGCTTTTATAGAAAAGTGTTAATTTGTAAAACTAATGGAAGGAACAGATTTGCAGATTAGAGGTTAGGGCTATGTGTAGCTGTAGTGTTGGCCCCATCTAATAGTCTCATTATATGGAGGTCAGTTGGAATCCTCATAGTCCCTCAAGTTGCTTAATGTCTTTAAGAAACATCCATAATGCTGTCTTTGTGTGTGTCTGTACCATGATTTTATGCACTGTGGGGACCTTTTGAGGGCTTTTCCTTAAAATCACTTTTTCATTTTTTTATGGCTTTGTTTGGACATTTGAAAAGTCCCCATGAGGAGAAATGATTTGACTTGAGAAACTAAAACAGGTCAAAGATGTGCATTTGGTTACTGAGGTTAAGGTTAGGATTAGGATTAGAATTAGCTGTAAATTATATACAGCGCATCCTAATTTAATATGAGAGTCTGGAATATCCCACAAAGATAGTTTACTGCGTTTGTGTGTGTGTGTGTGTGTGTATGGCATGCGTGAATGTTTATGGCCGCGTTATTCAGACCCGTGACATCTTTTTCTTCTGCGTACGTGTGCGTTTTTCGTGACACGCAATGCAGCGAATGACACCCTGCGGTCTGCACATGGCGGACGATTCCTAAACAAGATGATAAAACAAGCAAGCCCACACACACACACACATACACGGAAGTACGTGGGGCTGTGCTGAATATAGCACCCTAGTCAAAAGCTGGTGTGCACATATGTCTGTCAAAAACAGTTTGTACACTCTGCTCGAGCACCGAACTGCCGTTATTCTGGTTCCATCTGTCTGATTCTGATCAACAGTTTTGATCTAAGATCAGCACTTTGTGCTAGTTTTGCAGTATTATAAAACAAGGAAATGGATACCGGGTCAGCTCTCTTCGTGGTGACCACAAATGACTGTAGGTAATACAGGTGTAGGCCTTCACGTTCGATATCTCGGTGCATCGGGTTTGAGGCCGGGTCGGGTTGCATACTTTCCGTGTTGGTGATCGGTTTCATCCCCAGACACCAGTGAAGGTTCACACCTGTAGTTAGTGAAAGTGAGTGTTATTATTATTTATTATTATTTGTCATTGTGAACACACCACACCACAACACACTGCACCACAACCAAATGTGACCTCTGCATTCAACCCATCCGTGAAGGAGCAGTGGGCAGTTAACAAGTGCCCGGGGAGCAATGCTAGGGGCCGGTACCTTGCTCATGAGTACCTCAGTGGTAACTTTACCGGCCCTGGATTCGAACCTGCAACCCTCTGATCAGGGGCAGACATCCTGCCGTTCTGACACCAACTGTTATTACAAGAGTCGATGAAAATACCTCATGAAGGCGGGAAAAACCTGAAAACAGCGAGTGGCCAGTATTGTGTGTGTGTGTGTGTGTGTGTGTGTGGGCATCCCGACTCCCGTCCACGTCAGTTCCACAGTGAACAGTAAACCAGGAGGTGTGGTGATGGCGGTTTAGGTTTTAAGTGGGTACGGTGTAATGTGATGTGGCAGTGTGTGTGTGTGTGTGTGTGTGCGTGTGCGGAGACTGCACGAGGTCAGCGTGAGCGCTTCTTGTTAATAGAAGCATATGTTACGCAAACAATGAAGGCAGAATGAATCAGGACAGGAAATGCTCTCTTGCTAAGCCCCGTGTGTGGCCAAGAATGAAGGCCATAAACAAAGCCCCTCTGTGTGGCGGAGCACTCCTCTCTCCCTCCCTTCTCTCCCTCCTTCTCTTCCCTCTTTCTCTCCTTCTCTCTCTCTTCTCTCTCTCTCTCTTTCTCTCCTCTCTCCCTCCTCCTCCTCCCCTCTCCTTCTCCTCTCTCCTTTTCCCTCCCCTCCCTCCCTCCTTCCCTCTCTCCTTCTCTCCCTCCCCTCCCTTCTCTCTCTCCTTTCTCTCCCCTCCTCTCTCTCTCTCTCTCCCTCCCTCCCTCTCCCTCCTCCTCCTCCCCTCCTCCCTCTCTCCTCCCTCCCTCTCTCCCTGCCTCCTCCTCCTCCTCCCCTCTCTCTCTCTCTCTCTCTCCCTCTTCTCTCTTCTCCCTCCCTCTCTCCTTCTCTCTCTCCCCTCCCTCTCTCCCTCCCTCTCTCTCTCCCTCCCTCTCTCCTTCTCTCTCTCCCTCTCTCCTTCTCTCTCTCTCTCTCTCTCCCGCCCTCTCTCTCCTTCTCTCTCTTCTTGTCTCTCCCTCTCTCCTTCTCTCTCTCTTCTTCTCTCGCTCTCCTTCTCTCTTCTTCTTCTTCTTCTTCTTCTTCTTCTTCTTCTTCTTCTCTCTCTCCTTCTCTCACTCTCCTTCTTCCTCTCTTCTCTCTCCTCTCTCTCCATTCTCTCTCTCTCTCCAGGCTGATCAGATTCAAAAGATGCTGCTTCTGGCCTTTTAGTGATATGTGAGGAAAATGTCTCTCTCACCTTCTCTGTCTTCCTATCCATCTATCTCACTGTCTTATCTATCTATCTATCTATCTATCTATCTATCTATCTATCTATCTATCTATCTATCTATCTATCACATAGTCTTACCTCTCTTCTATTCTCTCGTTCACTATCTGTCTCACAGTCTGCTCTCTCTCTCTCTCTCTCTCTCTATAATCTTTCAGATTTTTCTCTTGATCTCATTCTCTCTCTCCATCCAACTCTCTCTAATCTTCTCTCTCGTTCACTATCTGTCTACATCAGTCTTTTCTCTCTCTCTCCCTCATTCTCTCTGTTTTCCATCTTTTTCTCTTCAACCACTTCACATCTGTCATCCCCTCCCTCTGTCCATCTGCAGTCTTCATTTTATTTTCATATTTATTCTGCTCGTTCCCCATCTTCATCCCTCTCATAGTTTCTTTGCAATGCAGCAGTCCTAGACCATGTGATAGTAGTCGGTGTTGTGTTCACTTTCCGTCTTTCATTCCCGTTGTTTTAACTAGCGAATGCCTTTGCACCCATAATTTAGTGCTCTTGAAATGTTTTTGTTGGTGTTTCTCTATTTTAAGGCGGTTTTTGCAATTTTTATTCAAAAACCCTCTTCTGAGTCAGACATTTCACTGTTATTTTAATAGATTATTATCAAAAGAAATAGTAGTGGTGAAGATGAGAATGACTTTCTGCATGTCAAACCAATAAGATCAAACACAACCACTTTAGACTAGGGGTGATGACATGAATCACATAATTCATACATCGCTATGCAGGCTTGGATGATACATGTATCGATGGAGTGGCAGACCATAATTGATTATATCGGGGATTTTCAACCGGCGGGCCGCTGCCCCCTGGTGGTCCGTGGTGGTATTGCATGTGATCCGTGACCTGCAATCCAGCTGATGGGATTAAAACTGATGGATTGTGATGCATCGACATATCATACAGAATCGGATTGTTACAATGTCGTAATCTAATAAATTGTGACACCAGTGGAGGTTCACCTCTACTGGAGCCATGCATTCTGAATTTAGCAACTTCTTCTGTGCCCTTGAAGTAGCAAAACTGGATTGGGCGTGTATATGCCTACCTTTGACCAAATTACATGGTATTAAATAAAAAAAAGATAAAAAACTCATCATTTCAGTTCAAATACAACTCTGTGATGACACCACAGTCTTTCACTGTCACTTTGCCAATTTCAAGACTTTTTTTCAAAAACCAGCATAATTCTGCCACGATCTCTATGAGCAGGGGTCGAAAGTAGAGGAAAAAAGAAGAATAAAAACGTATGAAGGAAAAACAAATACTAGAAATGTTAGAGGCGATAAACAAAGCGGATCGGCGGGGAAGTGCGCTTGACACTTGCCTGGGGGCAGGGCTGTCGGCTGGGCCCAGAAATAACCCGGCCCAGGCTTTGATCGCCGGACAGATGTTCAGGAAGTTAGCTTTGACCTCTCACCCCTCGGGGACCAGCAGATGAGTGGAGAGAAGAAAAGAAAAGGACAGACTTGGAGCTCGGCTCGTTTGATATCTGCTCTTAAGACTTGTATTCTTAATTAATTTTTTTTGCTGCATTAAAATGTGTGCATTTGAATAGTAATTTTGATCATTTGGAGACTTTTGCTGCTTAGCATTTAATGAAAAGCGCAGTTAGGTGTCAAATCAAGCTGGACTTATGTAATGTTAAAACTAAAGTATTTTTGCCTTTTTCTTTTTTTTTTGCTAATAACTACTTCTGATTCATTGGTGATTTTTTACTGGATTAGCTTCATGACCTTTGTGGACCCCCTTGCCATGAGTATATTTGTTACTTTTTTTTATTACATTCATACTTGTTTCACAATAAGGCTTAGATCGGTACTCCAATACTGTCTGATCATTTTAATTCCCGACCATTATGTTGTTGCAACATGTGAACTTAAATCATTTCTTGTACTTACTCATTTTGCAGCTTATATTATTTTAATAAGTATTATTTTACTAATGAATTACACCATGTTTAGATATTTTTATGTATCTGTTACACCTTGTTTTATAATTTTAGGAAACCAATACGACATGCAGCTTATTAATAAAACTAAAATCGTTTCGTATTCATCATTGTAAAATCCTAAAACACAGTATTAATATCAGGCCTAAAAAAGCTGGATAGCGGTACAACCCTACATGTCGTTTTTTAAAGTCACTATCTGGTCTTAAAAAGCGGGGCTTAGATTCGAATTCTAACCCTATATGACTGATTGGGCGGAGATCCGTGTGGTGCCCACCTCACACCTCAATCCAGGCAGGTCTATAAGGTGTGTGTGTGTGTGTGTCTGAGACGAGCTGGAATAATTGATAGGGCTCCGGGTGGGAGCGGGGGTGTCTTGTGTCACACAGCCGACCCCCCACCGCAACCCACATTATCCACAGCCCCATTGTGTTCCTGCGCGACGTACAGGCCGATACAGCAGCCTGCTGTCAATCCTCCATCATACTGACCGGGAAAAGCATTACCCTACACGCTCAGAACATACACACAGACCGGCGCTAGAACAGAAGCACACACACGCACACGCACAGAAGACCCCCTCAAGCTGTTGCCTCTTCCATTTGACCAAGTAACACTGGTAAAAACAAATAATAATAATATAAAAAATAAATACAAAAACTTATCCATCCATCCAACCATCCATCTATCCATCTGTCTATCTATCCATCCATCCATCCATCCATCCATCCATCAATCCATCTATCTACTGTATCTATCCATCCATCCATCCATCCATCTATCTATCTATCTATCTATCTATCTGTCTGTCTATCCATCATCTATCTACTGTATCTATCCATCCATCCATCCATCCATCCATCCATCTATCTATCTATCTGTCTAGCCATCCATCTATCTACTGTATCTATCCATCCATCCATCCATCCATCTATCTATCTGTCTGTCTAGCCATCCATCTATCTACTGTATCTATCCATCTATCTATCTATCTATCTATCTATCTATCTATCTATCTATCTATCTATCTATCTATCTATGTATCCATCCATCCATCTATCCATCTATCCATCTATCTATCTATCTATCTATCTATCTATCTATCTATCTATCTATCTATATATCTATCTATCTATCTATCTATCTATCCTATATGTCTGTCTGTCATCAATCCATCCATCTATCTATCTATCTATCTATCTATCTATCTATCTATCTATCTATCTATCTATCTATCTATCTATCTATCTATCTATCTACTGTATCCTATATCTATCTATCTATCTATCTATCTATCTATCTATCTATCTATCTATCTATCTATCTATCTATCTATCTATCCATCTACTGTATCTATCTGTCCAATAGTCTGCCCAACCATCTATATATTTGTCTATCCATCCATCAGAAGAACATTTGGTCCATATAAACAGTTTTACTCTCACACACACACACACACACACACACACACACACACAATCACTTGAATTGGAGTGTATCTATTGCTTAGGTACTACTGAACGTATGTTATCAATCCCAAAAATCATGTAAATTGGAATAATTATTTGTATTATATTTCAGCAAATTAATATTTCAGCAAATTAAAGCTTTGGGTTTTGGCTAGAAAAAAAAAAGATCAGCGAAAATGTTGCTCCAATGTCGATTTCCTATCATCACAGGAACATTTAGTCTGCATAAACAGCTTCACACACACACACACACACTCAAAAGGCATATGCCATTATATTAGTGCCTCGCTGTAAAGACTCAAAACCTGCTGACGTTGTTCAATCAAGTGCTGAACAAAGTGACCAAACAAACTGACCGACAGCGATTATATTACAATCCACTTCAGCATATGACAGAGTTTGACACCTATTGTCTTCACACACACACACACACACACACTCTCCTTGTCATCCTCATGTTGCCAAAGGCTTTAAAGAGCTTTGCTGCATTGTGGAGAGAGCCGTCAACATTCCCATGAGCGGCCTACATGTCCCCCCTCCTCCCTGCCCTGCACCTCTAGGGGGCTCAAAATTGATTGTAAGCGCTGAATTATTCAGTCCTGGTCCTCCGCCGTTTAAGCGAGTTTCTTTGGTTACATTCAGAAGCGCTTTCATAGCAAAACACAGGAAACTTATCCCCCACACGCCCCAGTGGACTGCATATCTCTCTCTCTCTTTCTCTCTCTCTCTCAGAACAGAGAGACCCTCATCAGCAAAGGGAGTGAAAGAACGGAAGAGTGAAACTTCATCGACAGTCCAATTAAAAGCAATTGCACAGGCAGAGTGGAAAAATTCAATTACATACTTGTTTTGTTCTTGAAGGAAACAGGTACAGACAGACGGAGAGGTTATTGTTTCATGAACATGTAACATTTTAAGCAAAAGGCTTTTATCCAAAGAGACTTCCACTTCCTAGTTACATGGACAGGCTTCCCAGAGCAATTAGGGATGAAGGGCCTTGGCCAGGGCCTCAATGATGGTCAGAATCATACTTGAGTCCACAACATCTTGGCCCAAGACCCAGTGCCTTTACCTCTAGGACACTGCTCACATCCCTAACAACTTGGAGCAACTTGGGTTTAGGGTACTTGCTCAGGTGCCCAATGGTGTTGAGAGCAGGATGAAGAGAACCTCTGGTCTGTATGTGACATGAGACAGGTACAATCTCCATGGATCAACTTGGGGGTTGGGAACCAGCTCAGGGGTCCAACGGTGGTAGTGCTGGAGGTAGGATAAGCCTGGATTTAAACCCATAACCTCTTGGCCCATAAATGAGTGTCCTACCACTATTCCACCACCAAAACCTAGCCTGGTGGACCAGACTTTTTCACTTTGTTTCACTTTGTGCAAAGAGTCTGGACACTCTCAATAGGCATACGTTTACTTTCTGGTGGCCTCCCTCTATTCGCTGATTGGATGTTAAAAAACGTGGTCAAGGGAAACCGAACCTTTAGGAGAGTGCCCTGATGTGGTACTGTAGCTAATTTAATACTGAGTGGAGGTACTACAGTGACGCTAGCCTGTCTAACCAAAACCCTGCTGTTCAGAACATCCTTGGCATGGTACAGGCATAGTCTTCTTGGTGCAACTTGGGATCTGAGGTCTTGCTTGGTGATCCAGTGGTGGTAGTGCTCGAGATAGGACATAGTTGGATTTAAACCCACAACCTCTTGGTCCTTAACTGAGTATCTTCACACTAGGCTAAAACCATCTCTGGTCAGTAAATCTCCGGCACAGACTAGGGAGAGTCTCCCAGGAGCAACTTGGGGTTTATGGAGAGCTGGATTTGATCCTAAGACCTCTTGGTCTGAATGGAGGATTCCTATCACTACATAACCACCACTCCCCTGTTCAGTACATGCATGCTATGGAACAGGGACATTCTCCATGGGGCGACTTGGGGATAAGGGTCTTACTCAGAGGCCTAGCGGGGGATTGGAAAGAGGGATTTGAACCTACAACTTTTTGGTCCGTAGGAGAGTATCCTACCTTATAGTCATTACCATAGTTTATATTTCTCACAGATTTCCGTGCACGACCATATATGTCATACTAGGTCACCACCAATATAGAATCTTGAAGATGTTTAATCTTTCATCTACAATTCAAACATTAAAAAAGGAAAGAGAACAGACAGAAACACAAAGACATGGAGAGAGAACACAGAGCCAAAGCAACAACAGAAACAATCCTAAAGATTATGGCTGACTTTGGCAGTCACTTCACTCATGGGCACTTCAGAGGTACTTTATGACAATGTCAGACTGAGTACGGCAGTCGACACAGAAACACAATACAGCTGCAGTCGTCACACGAACAGTTGACTTTCCAAAGAAGCTTTCCACCTGCTGCCACGTTTCCTTCTTAGCTCTATTTTCCAGGTCTATCAACTTATGTGATAAAAGAGTTGCTGTAGATGTTGTCTACAAAATAAAATCATCACTGTAAGATGGTCTGGAGTCTGAGTACAACTACCAGGCTCTTTCGTCACTCCAGTGACTTTACTGTGTAATCTCGAGAAAGCACTATGGTTAGGCATGTGCTGTTGCAGGTTACAGTTTGATACATTCCTTAATGCCTTATTTAATAGTAATACATGAAATATTACTGAACCTATTTTAAGACCAAGCTAACTTATTTGAAGTCCTTTTATGTGAAATATTCTTACATCACAAACAGAATGGAATTCTTGGAATTTAATTGTCTTGTTCAATGAAATGGTGTACAGTGGTTGAGTAGCTCCATGTTATTACTGTTTTTAAGTGTAATTTTGAGCACATTTCAACTTTAACACATTTTAATACTCATTACATTTTGGCAAAGCAAACACAAAACACTCCTTTACCAAAAGAAAATGTTTGTGGCAGGTTTACAGCAAACTTGTGGTTCATTTGTGGCAAACCGTGGAGTTTGTCAGCCATTGTCAGCCACTAGTGACAAATGTATTTACCAGTGATTTGTCAAAACATTTAGCCAGTAATGACAAACTTGTAGTGAACTTTTGGTGACAAGTTTGCCACATGCATAAGCTCTCCACAAAATTTGCTTGAAGTCCACTACAGGTTTGCCACAAACCTAATTTGCATGTGAAAATATGACCTTACATTTTTTTTGTAAGGGATGCCATATTGGACAGGGGAGAGGTGAGCTTAAATACACACAGACACAGGTGTAACACATCATCACCAAAGACAAACCTAAATGAGGCGGGGGGCATAAGACAAGTCTGTCTGTGGTGGCATCTTAGATTCTTGAAAATAACCACCCTTTGCTTTGATCACTGCTTTGCTCACTCTTGGCATTCTCTCGATGAGCTTCATGAGGTAGTCACCTGAAATGGTTTTCCAACAGTCTTGAAGGAGTTCCCAGAGATGCTCAGCACTTGTTGGCCCTTTTGCCTTCACTCTGCGGTCCATCTCATCCCAAACCGTCTCGATTGGGTTTGGTCAGGTGACCGTGGAGGCCAGGCCATGTGGCGCAGCACTCCATCATCACTCTCCTTCTGGGTCAAATAGCCTTTACACAGTTCATTCATAGTTTTGATGCCTTTAGTGAGAATCTACAATGTAAATAGTAATGAAAATAAAGAAAAAACACTGAATGGGAAGGTGTGTCCAAACTTTTGACTGGTAGTGTATATAAAAACCAAGTGTGAGTCACTGCCTTCAATTCTTTTAAGTGTACCGCCCAAGATGCAGGCTGATGTAAGAGGTAAATCCTTTAGTCATCAGCACATCTCTGAAAGGCGGCTAACGATCTTATTACGCATCAACGCAGTTTTCATATTGGAACTGTGACTTCGACGAGGGGGGTCAAGGGCAACATTTGTACATCTTACTTAGGGATCGTTAAAATATGCCCTCGATCATAACGCCGGGCGCACTTACAAATAAAATGGTCAGCAGTTCAATAAAACTAATTAAATGTAAATGCCATGGTTTACTGCCGCATGGATCTGTTAATACAATTCAGCCGGCCTCCAATTACAGAAAATCACAATGACCTCACGGCCTGAAATAAATTTGCCTGATCACGTCAAAGGCGGACAGGGAGCAAGAGGAGGGGTGGGTCGGTGAGCCAAAAGGAAAAAAAAAAGGAGAAATGGAGAATGGGAGAAAGAATATTTACATAAAATATAAACAGTATTCCCATTGTATGCATAGTTTTTGCACCGGTCTTGTAATTATTTTGGTAATAATAGCATTTTCTACATTTAGAAAAAGGTAGAAAGGAGTAAAGGAAAGCAGAAGGAAAGAAATATATGTAGAAAGAAACAAAGAAAAGAAGGGTTCGCAAAGATAGATAGATAGATAGATAGATAGATAGATAGATAGACAAACAGATAGAAAGGTAGACGGACTGTATGTGAGGAGTACATATGATTGGGTGGCAGCAGGAAACCCAAAGCCTCCTCCTCCACCACTGCTCTTGCGTCTGAGCCGTCATTAAATGAATTCTTTGATCAGATTAAGTGCTTGGAGAAGACAACAAAATCTGCAGGGAAGATCTGGCCGATGTCATCTGCTCTTCTCCAGGAGGCTGCGCTGAGACACAGGGAGCTTCTCACGGGGGCTGAGAGACACATCACTCCCCCACCCGAATAGAGCTCTCAGGTACAACATGAAAAAGGTAAGGGATGAAGGAAGGAAGGACGTTTGTGACCAAAGAAAGTCAGTGAGACAGAAATAGAGAATACAGAGACAAAAGAAAGAAAGGGGGAAAAAAAAGAGAGAAAAAAAGACAAAGAAAGAAAGGCAGAATGAATTAAAGAAAGTTAGAAAAAAGACAAGGAAGAAGACAAAGAAAGAAAGAAAAAAGAGCAACAAAAAGAGAAAGAAAAAAGAATGAAAAAGAGACAGAAAGAAAGAGAAAAAGAAAGGAAGAAAGAGAAAAAGAGACAGAAGCAAATTAAGAAAGAAAGAAAGAAAGAAAGAAAGAAAGAAAGAAAGAAAGAAAAATGACAAAGAAAGAAAGGCAGAATGAATTAAAGAAACGTAGTAAAAAGACAAGGAAAAAGCTAGAAAGAAAGAAAAAAGGCCAACAAAGAGAGAAGAAAAGAAAAAAGAACAAAAAAGAGACAGAAAGAAAGAGAGAAAGAAAAAGAGGAAGAAAGAGAGAAGAGACAGAAAGAAAGAAAGAAAGAAAGAAAGACAAAGAAAAAGGCAGAATGATTTAAAGAAAGTTAGAAAAAAATAAGGAATTAGCTAGAAAGAAAGAAAAAAGAAAGACAGAAAAAGAGACAAAAAGAAGGAGAGAAAGAAAGGAAGAAAGAGAGAGAGAAGAAAAGAAAGAATAAATGAAAGAGAGGTAGAAAAAAGACAGAAAGAAAGAAGAAAAAGTGAACAAAAGAAAAAGAGCAACAAAAAAGACACAAAAGAAGAAAGAAAGAAAAAGCAAGAAAGAGAGAGAGAAAAAAAGGAAGAATAAGAGAAAGAAAAATGACAAAGAAAGAAAGGCAGAATGAAATAAAGAAAGGTAGAAAAAAGACTAATTAAACGACGCTCCAGTTCTCTTCCGTAAACATAAACTAACTACAAAAATAACTTCTCATATCCAGTCTTTCAGAAGATCCTGTGCATCTGCTTCTCCTGGTCATTTCTGGCCGTTCTTCAACATCCCAGTTTGTGTTGTACCTCAATTAGTAGCGGGGCTCATTGTCATTTCCCCCTTTAACATCCGCCGTGACCTCATAATCCATTACAAGTGTTATATATCGGACGGACGGCAAGATGAATGCTAATGAACCCCATTGGCGCATTAAGGGAATTGTCCCTCGCATGTTGGACAGCATCAATTTCCTGTCAATCTCTTACGTTCCGGCACGACGCTCGGCCACTGAGGGTCAGCCAAAGCAATTTATAATTAAGCTTTTCTTTTAAGGAGCAGAGGTCAAAGCAATATGAAGGATTCTGTTTTCAAAAGCTGAACAAAGGAGTCTTGAGCGTGTAGAAGACGGTAGATGAACGAGTGACTTCATCAGGTTTTTTTTTACCTATTTTCAATGTCCGCATGCAGTTGTGTCACTTAAAAATTGTACAGATTTTATTTGACCAAAAACGTGGTGGTATTTTCGGTCGACAGCACAAGTCTAGCTGATAAATTAATAATAATTCTGTACGAAAAAAAGTTAAAATGTCTGTACATGTCAGATTAGAATAAAACCCCCAAATTAACAGAACATACATTACCTTATTCTATAAACCGTTTTATACAAGACAGCAAATTTTGGGAACAAGAAAATATGGCTTTCATATATGTACAAATTAATCAATTCATTTAGATTCATGACATTCATCAGAGGCTCTTATCCTGAGCGACTTTTTCCTAATTACGGGTACAGTCCCCCTGCAGCAACCAGGGTTAAGGGTCTTTCTCAAGGGCCCAGCATTAGTAATGCCGGAAGCAGGTTAGAGCCAACCATGAACCCACAAGCTTTTGGTTTGGAAAACGACGATCCAACCTGTAAAACACATCCTTATGCATGGAATTAATGAATAAAAATGCACGTGACACTGTAACCGTAGATGGTGTAGCATGCTACGAAATGCAAAGGTAACCTCCCACACAAGAAAGAAAGGAGCGAGTGATTATTTGTCATTGTGAACACACCACAGCACACAGTGTACGACAACAAAATGTGACCTCTGCATCTGACCCGTCTACATAAAGGAGCAGTGGGCAGCACCCCTGGGGCAGTGCTTCGGGACGGTACCTTGCTCATGAGCACCTCAGTGGTCCAATCTTCCGATCACGGGGTCAACTCCCTAACTGCTAGGCTACCAACTGTATTCTTCAATTCAACAGTTGTATAATAATATACAATTTCTTAACTTTCAGAAGAACAATCGTACATTTTGAGGCTCGATGATATTGACGAAGTCTAGCATTAGCTTGCAGCTAGGGTTGAGGTCACGATTTAGGCCATGTTTACACGTAGTGTAAAACACATGGTGTTTACAGAAACGGCTGTCCCCCTTCTCCGTTTTCAATAATGTCCTTGTCCACAGCAGATCGTTTTCCAAAAAGTTTTCCGCACAAATATGCCGTCAATAGCTAATATGAGCAAGCCAAACCTATAGGTGGCAGTGTAACGAGAAGCATAAAGCCATGTTAGCCAATGAAAATCCTGAAAAATACAAAACTACTAATGGCACGACTTCCTGTTCCTTTCTAGCGTAAAGTGGAGCTACTTCTAAGTGTAGCGTTAGAATATAAATACAAACAATACAAACTTTGCGCACCTAACGCTAATGCATTTTCTGTCGCATACTGTGGCGTTTGAAAACGTTAAACTTTTTTCCTGTGTCTACATGCAGGCGTGAGATTTCCCAAATCTCCACTTTGGTCGGAGGTTTAAAAAATGATCATTTTCAGGATATTAAAACTTTGTTTTTGCGTAAAAATGGAAGGCAAAAACGCATGGATATGTCGTCGTTTTCCCAAATACCCGGCTATGTGTAAACGGGGTCTTATCAAGTGAACGGATACAAATTTTCATGCAAATGTTGATGTTTTCATACGGTCTTCACCTTTGCAAGATCTGTACCTTTGTACCAAACCTTTATGTTGTATTTTATCAACCGTATTTTGTAGAATTGCACTCTTGAACTGCATCCATTCAGCCTATAGCTTAACATAACCTGAACGCCACCTCTCGTTATTTAGTATTTTCATCTTGTCTGATTTCAGCCATAGGGAGGAGGAGGAGGAGGAGGAGGAAGAGCCAAAGGTGATGTTTCTTTGACAGACCGTCATAAAAATAAAAGTCCTCGGGAGAGTTTAAATTTGTTAGCGTCCCCCTGCTGGGAGAGCTACATGGGAAGAGAAAAGCCAGCGGCTACATCCAGAGGCCACACATGAAGTCCACCATGACACCAGGGTTAAAATGAACATGATGGCTGTTTTATTTTTCCTTCCCAATGGCCCCTGACTTTGCTGAAGGGGATCAGGAGGGGTCGACTGTAAACAGCTCTTCCGTGGTCTCAGATTCTCTCTTAGCCTCCAGCTATCAGCTGGATCTTGATCTGTGCTCCCAAAATGGCATTGTGGGAAATGACAGGGGTTGGGGGGGGGGGGATCACACCACTGTATTATGGCTGCATTTTTGTACAACTCTCAAACTGCTCACTGGGATTTAAAAATTGAGATGTTACCAAGGGAGCTGACTTGGGTGCCAAAGATTGCAGAAAGGTAGCAAGAAAGCGAAGAAAGTCTGATGGCTAAAGACGATCCTTAACGACCAAGCATTCAGTTCAACCACTAAAAATGTTTCTGTCAACCATATAATCTGCAAAAACTTTCCAACTATAATGTGTCTTAGATACTTGACCAACTTAAACAGAAGACAGCCAGCAACTCGCAAGTGACCACCAAGAACCAGGTCTTCCAGGTAGATCTACTGGAGATTTGAGGTTCCTGAAGCAATGAGGTTCAGTTTCCATCCGACTTTAATATCTGCACACCGCTTGAGACCTTTCCTAAATGTACCTACAGTGCATAGCTTTTGGACTGTGGGAGGAAACTGGAACACCTGGAGGAAACCCACGCGAACCCATGCAAACTCCACACAGAAAGGCCCCACGGCCGACCTGGGGATCGAACCCGGGTCTTCCTCTAATATTATCTCTCGTACACATTTTATACGCATACATTTTTACAGTTTTAAGGAGTGACAAACAATTTGTACTTAAAGAAATAATGTAACAGGCTAACTTGTTCATCAATACAGTTCACCATTAAGTCCCATAACATGATGTTGACATTGAAGGACGTAAAATAATATTCCTAAGTAGTGACTGTTAAAGAACCAAAATAGTCCTGAAAATCGATGTTGTTTTCAATTCCCACATTCGTGAGAGGTGCCTGTAGAGCCTGCTCCAATGCCCACTCCTCCCGAAAAATGGATATGATATTCATAGAATTTATAAATGTTTTAACGGAGAGGCAATAAGAGAATCAGTTTTGTTGATCCGCTGGCGTAATAGCTCCACAAATCTCGGCCAGGTGGAACATTTTAATTCCTCATACGGGCACCGCGAGCCTGGGGCCAGTGTTTAGAAGGGCTGGGAGACGAAGAGACGTCCAAAAAATGCGGAATATGAATCTGGTCATAACTTTTCCCCACTGAGGAGTGTTTTGGACCGACGCTGGGGACACAAACCTAGATGGGATGGAGGGGTCTGTTTGGAAAAGTTGCAGTAAACTTTAATATAAAATGATAGATGATAATCGAATATAATCTCAGTGGAATGGGCGAATGTAAATAATTGGCCACGGCTGAATTCAGCAGCGGCGGTGAGGAATTAGCAGGAAGGTTGGGGGGAGTGGGGGGAGGGGCATAAGCTTCCCGAATCACGGCGAGCGCTTGTAACGAGCAGCTAAAGATTAAATCAACCCGGTTTCATGCATTCTTGAATTTTCATTATTATGTAAATGTACAGTACGAGTGAGTCGTAAGCAGGTGGTTTCTAATCAATTTGCCCAAGCATTAATTGCTGGAGAGCAAAGCATGTAATTATTCGGCTTTTCCCGCGCTCGCTCTATATCCGAGGAGCGAATTAAAATCGATGTTCGGCATTTCACACCTCGTGATCCTGTGGAAAGACCTGCGTCGACCGCTTAGTTATAGGTTATGGATGTCGGGGGGTTGATGTCTTTTTTCCAAAAACGAGGAACAGCACTTTAGCTTGTGATCAGTTATGTACGATATCAGGTGGAGCTGAGCGATACGACCTCAAATCAATATCACGATTTATTGAGCATCATGCGTTGATTACGATTTAATGATTCCATAACTGAAGAGTTCCAAACTTCCACTGGCATTAATGCAGTCACAAAAAACTGTTCAGCAGGAGCTTCGTGGGATAGGTTTCCACGGCCGAGCAGCTGCATGCAAGCCTCACATCTCTATGTCTAAAGCCAGGCGTCAGATGGAGTGGCGTAAAGTACACCACCACTAAACTGTGGGGCACTGGAAACGTTCTATGGAAACGTCTCTCTGGCAGTCAGATGGGCGAGTCTGGGTTTGGCAGACGGCAAACGTTACCTGTCTAACAACATTGTGCCAACTGTGAAGTTTGGTGGAGGAGGGATAACAGCGTGATGCTGTTTCCAAATTTCTGGACACAGTTTGGAGAAAGCCCCTTTCAATTCCAGCAGGACTATGCCTCAAACCATAAAGCAGGCTCCATAAAGACACGGTTGGATGAGTGTGGCGTTGAAGAACTTGACAGGACCAAACACAGAGCCCTGACCTCATCAAACTCCATCAAACACCTTTGAGATGAACTGCAACGGGGATTAGGAGCCAGACCTTCTCGTCCAACATCAGTGCCTGACCTCATAAATGCTCTACAGTATAAATGGGCACAAACTCAAATCAGAAATGCCGCAGAAGCTTGTGGAAAGCCTTCCAGAAAGAGTGGAAGCGGTGATTGCTGCAAAAGTCTATGAATATGAATGCGATGACATTGAAGTCCCTGGTGGTGTAATGGTTGGGTCCCAATACTTTTGTCCATACAGAGTATGTGGACACAAAAACACACACCAGCAGCTTGACGTTTACACATATAGATACACACACAAACACACACACACACACACCCCTACCAGTAGCAGCAGCTTACCACTGACACACACACCTACCTGTAGCAACAGCTTGCCATTCAGACACACACACCAGTAACAACACTGCAAAAAATAAAAATCTGTACAAGTGTAATTGACTTGAATTCAGCATTTTAATCTTGTTACACCATTTTTTGGATGTATTTTCTTGGTAAGACTGAATATTGTTTAGATTATTTGACTTGTTTCAAGAAAATTTATTTTGAGTTATCCTACCTAGGTAATACAACTAATTTTGAGCAGTTTTCTCTTAAAACAACCTACATTGGTAAAGGAGTTGTGTTAACAGGTAGACTGTAAGTACATTTTTACTTGTTTCAAGAGAATTGGAGGAAAAAACTAGTATATTCTGCTTAATTCAAGTTGTGTGTGCTTAGTCTTTGAGTATTTTTTTTCTTGTTTTAAAAAATCTTAGCAAGTGCAATTTTCTTGCTGCACTGGCAGATAATTTTGCCTGAAATAAGTATTTTTTTCCCAAAAATAGTAAATTTTTTCTTATTTTTAAAAAGGCATTTTTTGCAGTGAACAGCTTGCCATACATACACACACACCAGTAACAACAGCTTGCCAATCATACACACACACCTACCTGTAGCAAAAGCTTGCCATTCATACACACACACCAGTAACGACAGCTTGCCATACATACACACACACCAGTAACAACAGGTTGCCGTATATACACACACACCTATGACAGCAGCTTGCCATTCATACACACACACCAGTAACGACAGCTTGCCATACATACACACACACCAGTAACAACAGCTTGCCATTCATACACACACACCAGTAACAACAGCTTGCCATACATACACACACACCAGTAACAACAGGTTGCCGTATATACACACACACCTATGACAGCAGCTTGCCATTCATACACATACACCAGTAACAACAGCTTGCCGTACATACACACACACACACACACACCGATGACAGCAGCCATTCTTTAATGTGAACCAAAAAAATGCAAGCCCACACACACACACACACACGCACTGCAGAATATGTCATGCCTCACCAATCCACTTGACAAAGGCCCTGTGCAGCGCTGCATTGTGTCAAGGAGAGATATTTCACAAATCAATGGGCAAAAGCAGATTGATCAGAGGGATGAATGAAGCGAGGGAAACTCGAGAATTACTGCCGTCCCCACACTGCCGCTGCGGTGAAATATGGAGGTTATTGAAAGAGCTAATCATGTTAGAGCGCGGCACAATGCAGAACCGCAGCGTCCGTGTGTGTGCTGGCGTGTATGAGAATAGTTTGTAAAAATGAATGAGTGTGTTTGAGTGAGAGAAGTAACAAATTACACCCACTCACATATTAATTAATTACCTTTTATAGTATATTTATGTCATTATTATTATTATTGTTGTCATTATTACTCCACGCACTTTTTGGCACTAGAAATGCTGTTCCAATTCTAAAACGTGTGGGCTATAGTGGTGTATGTCGCTCTCATTCCCGTTTTCGATACGTGCACTCGTTCGTGAGTTCTCCCCATTTTGCTGTGTGTACAAATTTGCCTCATTACTTCATTAGCCACCCATGTTTGGTGGGACTACTGCTCCTACAGTTTTTTCTGCTAGAAACACCATTCCAACTCTAAAACGTGTGAGCTACAGCGGTGTAGTGTGCTTTCATTTTTTGCTACGAGCACTCATTCGCGAGTTGTGTCCATTTTTCCCTTTTGAGAGGTGCTTTTATCACACGTTTCCTGCGTCTTCTAAACGTAACAGGAAAGTGAGTTCGCTGACGTGCGGCTCAACGTTTAGAGGGAAACGACAATGATTGGTAAAAAAAAAATTGCGGAAATGTTGCGGTAACTGGTCAGACTTTGCGGGGATTGGTTGGATTTGCGTTAAGATGTGTGATCGCAACATCATGAAATCCTGGAGGGTCTGCGTTATATTCAGCTATAGTAAAAATGTGAGTGTGTGGTGGGGGGGAGGAGAAATTCTCTCAAGAGTAAAATCTTGAGAGAATGATTTGTTAAAGCAACAAATTTAGTAGATCCTCTCCCTTTTTTCTGTGGTGTGAGTGTGTGTGTGGAGGAGAAACATAAATCTCCTTCAACAATCTATTTTCCATCATACTTATTCACAGGGGACGTTTCAAAGTGCTCTTTACCCTTTCTGTCAATGGCTGCCCTCATCCATCAATTTCATAGAGAATTATACCCCAGATCGATGCAGTTCACCACCAGCGCTCTGTGAGTGTGTGTGTGTGTGTGTGTGTGTGTGTGTCAGACCCGCATGAGATTTCACCTCCGACATTTCTCACCAGGCCTTCGCTCACACCTCCACCTTCATGTAACATGCCTGCTCATGTAGCTGATCTGGGATCAGCCTTTTTAACTCCAAACCTCGAAACATAAACAGGGTTTTAATATTAGGGTCTTAACTGCGGTAAGCTACACGTGAATCAAATCTAATAGGGGCAAACATAGGGGGAAACCTCCCCTAACTTTAGATCCACATGAACATTTGGGATGCAGCGCCCCTTTAAGAAGGCACACATGAGGGTTCGTTACTTTTATAACGTATTATATTATATTATTATATTTTTAGGAACGCACCTTTAAGAAGCACTAATGGAACACAATAAGACCTTTAATATTTGAGTTAAAGGGCCTTGAATATAATATTTACCATAAAATATCTTAATATCCCTATAATAATTTTGGGGCAGTTGATAGCGTAACGGTGAGGGTGTTCACCCCGTGATCATAAGGTTGCCCGTTCGAATCCAGTTAAGACCAGTAAAAGGTACCACTGAGGTACTCATGAGCAAGGTACCATCCATAAGCACTGCTCCCCGGACGCTGCCCTTGTTAGCTGCCCACTGCTCCTTCACAGAAGGGTCCAATGCAGAGGTCACATTTGGTTGTGGTGCACTGTGTGCTGTGTTCACAATGACAAATAATCACTCATAAATATGGATATTCTTATAAATATATTAATTTTGCATATAAGCTAAAAATTGGCTGATCTCTGGAGTACAGCCAGATACACTTGGAATACTTTATTGCACAAAAATGCGATGAAGAGAGCGTACAATGAGTATAGGCGCTCGTCATGTGGCGAACCACAGTCGCTCAAAAAGATGAGGGGCAGACAAAAATCTCGTTGATAAGAGAAGGGCACCGGGAGTAATGAGAGAACAAGCGCGGGGGCCATTATGGAATATTTAGCAATACCATTACACACCCGGCGACAAAGCCGAGCGGCGAGCCGATAATGGACGCGGCGAGAGACCGGGCACAATGCATAATTGGCCTCGATGAAACATTGATGAAGAAAATTAAAGAGGGTTGGGGAGAAGAGGGGAGGAGGACGGATGAGGAGGAGGAGGAGAAGGAGGAGGATCAAATTCATAAATCAAATTACAGTACCTTTTACACGGGGGGGCGGGGGCTTAAACGGTCAAGCGCTCTTTAGAAAACGGGCTTTTCATCGCCACGTCGGCGGGAGTAAATTAAGTAGGCATAATTATTCCTGCCTTCTCGCTCGGGCACGATGTTGCGCGATGAATTTTTTACCGCGCCGACCGTTAGCTACAAACTAATGCCGGTTAAGCCCGGGCGCAAAACTTTGAATTATTCAATCTGTCGGCCCATATCCCATTACCGCCTACTTATGAATACTTGATTTTATTTTGTATAATTGACAAGGGCCCCGCTTTTGCTTCGTCCCCGGGAGGGTTTCGACGGAGCACAGCAGAGCCGAGCAAGACAGGGCTGGCCCGGGTGGGAGATGGATAGATAGCTAGATAGATAGACAGATGGACAGATGGATGGAAGGATTGATTGATAGATAACGAGACGAACTGGGGGAGGAGGAGGAGGAGGAATTTCGTAAAACGTTCGGCGGTGTTGTTACCCCGCAGATCGCATAACCTGTCATAAACGCGGGGCCTGTAATATTAGTCGGCGCAAGGCACAATGGCGCATTCTTGTGGCGCACAATGGGGGACGTAAAGCAGAAATATTGCGATAAAGGCGGCGGGGAGATGCGATACTGGCACGCGGCACGGCCGCTCTTAATATTTTACAAGTTTGGTATAAGGAGGGACGGGTGCGGCTTTCTTAACGCGGACGAGGTTAAGCCAGTGCGGTGATATTAAGTATAAAAGCTTTATTATATACGTTGTAATGTATAATTAAGCGTATTGAGGATATATATGTATAATAGTTCAGCAATAATCTATGATCTACTGTCATAATAATGAGGTGGAAGTAAACATCGAAAATGTATATACTTCCAAGCAAGTTTCTCTCTCTCTCTTCAAACACACACACACACACACACAGTCTTGTATTACTATCTTTGTGAGGTCCTTCCATAGACTCCCATGTCTAGATGTATATAATTCACACCTACACCTAATCCTAACCCTAACCTTAACCTCAGGTAACCAAAAGCACATCTTTTACCTCTTTTAGTTTCTCAAATAAAACAAGCACATTTTCTATAAAGTCATTTTTCCTCATGGTGACTTCTCAAATGTCCCCACAAAGCCCAAAAAAACAGATAAAAGTTATTTTAGGGGACAAAGTCCCCCTGATACTATAAATACCAGCCCACACACACACACACACACACAGTCTTGTATTACTATCTTTGTGAGTCCTTCCATAGACTCCCATGACTAGATGTATATAATTTCACACCCCTACACTAATCCTAACCTAACCTTAACCTCAGTAACCAAAGCACATCTTTTTACCTCTTTTTAGTTTCTCCAAATAAAACAAGCACATTTTCTACAAGTCATTTTTCCTCATAGGGGACCTCTCAAATGTCCCCTAAGCTAAAAAACCAGATAAAGTTATTTTAGGGGACAAGGTCCCCACAATGCGCAATACCCGGCCCCACACACACACACACAAACTTGTACAACTATCCTTGTGGGGACCTTCCATAGACTCCCATAATGACTAAGTGTATATAATTCTACAGCTAACTCTAATCCCAACCCTAATCTCACCAACCAAATGCACATCTTTACCTCTTTTAGGGCATGTTTACACGTATGCAGATATTTTATAAACACATGAGCCTCAAAACCTGAAGCTGATATTTTTTAAAAAGCAGCCTTCAAATGTGAGGATTTTTCCAAGGTCAATTCTGTGGATCACGATATGCTTGAGGCCCAAAGCGTGTAAAAAAAAAAAAACATTTATAAAAATGTTTATAAAAACATCTGCATACGTGTAAACATGCCCTTAGTTTTATGAGGACCACTCCAATGGCCCCACAAAGCCATAAAATACCAATAAAATGATTTTAGAGGACAAAAAAAGCTCAAAAAGGTCCCCACAATGCAGAAATACATGGTACACACACACACACTCTACGCTGTCCAGGAACTATAACTTCTTTCTCTCTCTCTCTCTTACCCTTAATCACACACACACACACACACCCTCTCATCTGTTTGCGTCCTAAAACCTCTCTCTTTTCAAACAGAAATAAGGACACACACTCTCTACTCCATTCAGGACCTCTCTCACACACACACATTAACACACACACTTTCACTCTCCTCTGTTCAGATCATAACTTTTCTCACACACACTCACAAACACACACACTCTTTTCTCTAGTCAGGGCCTATACTTCCCTCTCTCCCTACACACACACACACACACACTCACACACACACAATTTTGCAGCCTATAACGTAAGTTGCAGAAAGCTGAAATTAGGAGGGTATCTTGTAATGATCAGCCTATAATTGGCGCTATAGCAAAGGTAAACACACTTTAACTCTTGAACCGTGTGGTCTAGACTGAAAATTCCTTTAGTAGCTGATTCTCTGGCATAAGCCAAAAAATTTTCTAATTGGGACTATGGACTTCCTATTTTGAGATTTTGAGTTAATTTGCATAATGTGAAAAACAAACTTTTGCGAATTCCTCCTAGGCTAATTAGCTGGTTAAGGGAAGTGAGGTGTCACATGAATCTGCGGATTTAGCCTGATTTCGTGACATGAAGCTTTTTTGGGAATTTCACAAAGGGGTGGCTAAAATTAGCTAATTCATTGCAGGGGGGTGTGGCTTATTTTGCTTATATCTTTGGACTGTTTTGGCCCAGCTAGCATCAGTGACACCGATTGAACAATAGGGGGCGTTTTAAATGCTAAATGCCTATATCTCAAGAGCCGTAAGCCCGATTTTGCTGAAATTTGGTATCGACAATCAAAACTGCTGCTATTTTAACAATGTGGGACATGAGAATGCTACAGAAATGTATTCAGTCTAATTCACTGACTCCATTCTTTGACGTTTATTGTATGAGGAGCTTTTGCGTGGCTTTTTGAGACTTTTGCTTGGGCCCCACTTATTGCCATTTGCAGCTATATACGTATATATAACAAATAATGCTGATATTAGTGCATTACTCTGGAGTCCTCTGAGCCAGTTAAGGTTCTTTTCAGACTTCTCTGCATTTCTCTTTTTCTGACACACACACACACACACACTCTCTGGAGGCATTAAGACCTCAGCCCATCCTCGCGTCTTATTGGCATGTGTGCGAGATTGATGAAAATGACTCGCCCAGCATTTATTTCCCCTAATACCGGTTCCGGGAGATATTTGATGTGAATTAGGGGAAAACTGATGAAGCGATTGATTAATTGGAATTTAAGCCATCAGTCAGCGCGGCCATCAGCGCCGTCATTTACATTCCAAACAATCCGCTGACGGGCCAATAGGAGAGGTGGGATTGGGGCATGGGGCGACGCTCTTAATCCCACTTCCTTTAGAGCTCACCGCCGATTTCAACACAGACCCCACATTGAATGATGAGGGTGGAAGTAACTAATTATAACTACTTATGTTACTGTAATTAAGCCATTTTTGGGTACTTGTACTTTTATGTGTACATATGAGGCATATTAGGACCGTTACAGATTACAAAGAAAAAAATATAGTTCTGTAAAATTACGAGATTATAGTCGTAGATTTACAAAGAAGAAAAAAAGTCAGATATTCTTTGAGATTAACGTGGCAAATTTATGAGAAAAAAAAAAACTGTACAAATTTGCGACAAAAGTCAGCTATTCTCTGAGATCATAAAGTGGCAAATTTGTGAGAAAAAAGTTAGATTTTTTACCAAATCTTAGTCACATACAAATTTGCGAGAAATAAAGTCAGATATTCTCCAAGATCATAGTCGCAAATTTGCGAGAAAAACTCACAACTTGATTGTGTATGTCCAAGTTTTCATCTCATCAATGTACAACTTTAATCTCGCAGTTTTCCCTCACCTCACTCATCTCCATTTTTTTTAAATCCTAAATGACGTCTAAGTCGTATATAAGTGTATTTCTAAGTCTGTAATTTCACTTAAACCTGAGTACAAATTAAAGTTAAGTAACTTTTAAAATCACATTTTGTTACTGAGTACGCCTGCAATAGCAAAGCTACTTTTAAAACCCTTTATCTTTAAAAGTAACTTTTCAAAAACAAACAGTGACGTAATGTAGCAAAACACTACATAGTTAGAAAAACGAATAGTTATTTCTCTTTTCAACTAGCAGGTGTTTCTACTTGGTGGAAGTGGCATCTACAGTATGCTCACTGCTTCACAGCACGCTCTCGGCAGCTGCTAGATGGAGTTGTAGTAGTCCACCTCAGACCAAGACGGAAGCGAGAATCTGTGGCTGTGAAACTGATTTAATGTAGTTAGCTACTTTGTCTCTGTAGTTTGTAGTGCATCTAACTATTGTATTAGAACAGTAGCTTGGCTACTTTTCATCGTAATTAACTTTTTAACGTAGCTCCTCCAAAACGACTGTCAGAACATAACCATGAAACTAGAGCAAAGGAAGGAGGGCTCAGGGATCAGAAGCATCAACCCGCGAGTTCGAACTCCGCCTGGGCTCTGGGACATGTGACCTCTTGACGGTTCTTTTTGTTGCGCTCTGAGTGATGGATGCCCCGTGCTATCGATTTACTTTGCAACAATAGCTGACAGCTGATGCTAAATAAACCATATTCAAACAGAAAGCAGACGATGGTCTCAGTGGAAATGTAGACTACCATCTTAACGATTATAAAGGCACTCGTATCAAGTTACAGCAGAAACTTCATTGGGTTGTCAGGTTTAGGGAAGCTACTTTTAAACCTCAGCTACTTATTATTAAAAGTGGTTAAGCTACAGCCAAGCTACGGTTTTTATTGATATGTGACTCTGCACGGCGAAACCAGTCGCTTGTCATAACGGAGGTTTCCGAGAAAAACGACGTTTTTGTTTATGTGCCGTGGGGTAAAATTGTGGATTTTTTGTTTGTAGTGTTTTGAAACAGTGGAAGGTCTATACTGTACTGTTGTGAATAAATTTGGCTGAAAAACTTACCCTTTCCATCCTAAAAACGTGACTTTCTTGAGGTGAGGAATTCAATTCCAGCAGAATGTTAAAAGTTTCTATTTTGACCGCTTTACTCCAATATTTACGGTAAATCCACTGGTCGACTAGCGTGAAGATATTTCTCCGGAATCCATCTTCGTCTCCCGAGTTCAGTTAACCTAACGCAGGTAGGCTATCCGTGCGGCTGTGAATGCAGCGTAGGTTACCGTAAATGCAAACGTAGCCGCGACCGCACCAAGCGTCTGTGAGTGCTACGTTGATAGTCAACTTCAACGGCAGATTTCTCCGTTTCTCACTTGGCGTGACAGGAGAAACCCGACTCCTTTGAATGTTGATATCTCACTCATATGTCGTCCGATTCATGCGATATAGGTATCGTTTTGAAGGTTGATTTATGCCCTTTCATGAAAACATAATTAATCTTGAAAATTTGAGAGAGGCGACTGGTTTTGCCATGAAGGGTCACATATACTGTATAGCGGTTAGCTACATTACAAGCTACAGAGAAATGAAGCTACTTCATCCACTAATATTTAACTTGGCGTTGGAGGATATTCTTTAAGCAATTTCATTTTCACATTAAATGTGAGACATGATGTTAAAAGTAAAATGAAAATTGATATTTTTAAGTTTAATACGATATCAGGTTTCAATGACGTTTTGGAGGTGGAGCGGGTTTTGATTTTGATCTTCAACTCAAACGTGTAATTAGAACATGTAATTTATGACCCTTTTCAGAGTCATAAATATTCCTGAATACAGCCATAGTTTCTTGCTTCCATCTTCACCTCCGACTCCATTTCGCAGCTGCCGAGTGTGTGCCGTGACGCACGGTCAGATCAGTTGACGTTTCTGCCAATTTAACACTCCCCATCTCTCTCTCTCTCTTACACACACACACTCACACACTCTTACTCTCACGTCTCTCTGCTTCTTCTCTCGTTCACTTCTCTCTTTCTTCTTATCTCTCGCACACACACTTCATTTTCTCTTCCTTCATCTCGTCTCTCTGCTTGTCTCCGTTTCTTCTCTTACCTGTCTACTTCTTCATTTCTTTCCTCTTACTTCCCTTCCCTTCGTCTCATTCTCTTTCACACGAACACGCATCATCTCTCGTTCTCTCTCTTTTCTCTCTTTTTCCTCTCACGTCTCTCTGCTTGTGTCTGTTTCGTCTTTCACTTCTCTCCTCCTCGTTCTCTCTCTCATACTCACTTTCTATTCTCTTTTATTTTTCCCCTCATCTCCATTCCTGCTTTTTCATCTTTCTCTCTCTCTTTCACATAAACACTTACTTTCTCTTTCTTCATTTTTTCTCATTCTCTGCATGTGCATGTTTCTTCTCGTTCATTTGTTTCTCTTCTTTCCATCCTCTCTATCTCTCTGACACTCATTCTCTTTATTCTTTTCTCACGTTGTTTCTCCCTCTTTCTCTCTTACACACACACACACACACACACTTTCATTCTCTTTCTTTATTTTTCTGTTCATTTCCTCTTTTCTTTTCTCACGTTTAATTTTATTTTTCTCACTTTTCTCTCCTCTTCATCCACACATCCTCTCTCTCTCTCTCTACTTGTGTCCATTTCGTCTCTTCTACTTGTCTCTCATCTTTTCTCTCCTTCTCATCCCCTCTCTCTTTCACATTAACTTTTCTCTTTTCTCATTTTTTTCCCCTCATTATCTCTCTCTTTTTCATTTTCTTTCTCTTGTCTTTTTCCTTTCTCTCCTTCTCATCCTCTCTCTCTCTCTCTCTCTCTCCCTCTTTCTCTCTCTCTCTCTCTCTCTCTCTCAACTCCCACACTTTTCTTTTCTCTTTTCTCATTTTCTCTCCTCTTTCAGAACTCGAAAACAGCGCCGCCTGGTAACGAGATCCGCCGGCTGCCTACTCGATGTGTTTACAGTTGCTTCTCGTTCTCTCTCTCTCTCTCTCTCTCTCTTCGACTTGTCTTTATTGGATGCACAGCAGCCCATCGCAGTAATGAAGTTCGTGGCGAATGACGTGAGTGTGAGGAGGAGAGGGAGGGAGGGAGGGAGGAGAGGTTGTGTGAGGCGAGCGCCTGTAATATCGCCCGGTGCGGATCACATATCTGACATTTAATAAGCTACTTATCATGTAGCCCTGGGTTAATCATTTATCAGCGCCTCATCAGATCACACTGATGGATTATTCTCAATAAAGCTGCCTTCCTGTGGCCCGTCCGCCCCGCGCTCCTCTCCCGCTGCACACCCGGATCCGGCTGGCCTGGCTACGGAGGCCCAGATGACTCAGCAGAGTGCAAAGATAAAGTCGAGAGGGAAAAATGCTAAAGATGCAAGAGAAATACAGAAGCCACAACGGAAGAGCAAACGTCATAACGGAAATGCGAGTGCAAAAGTCAAAAAGGGAATGAAAAGCCGCAAATGAAGTGAGTGGCGGCTCTAAACAAATGCAAAAGAAGTAACAGAAGTGCGAAAGCCACAAGAGAAATACAAAAGCCGCAAAATGAATGTAAAACCCAAAACGGGAATGCAAATTACAACACAAATGCACAAACCACAACAATGAACAAAAAGAGCCACAGGAGCATTACAAAAACCAAAACAGTAAAAAATGTAAAAACCACAAAACAAATGCAAAAGCTGCTGCTGGTCTGCAAACGCCACAATAACAAATGTAAAAGCCACAATAATTAATGTAAAAGCCGTAAAACAAATGCAAAAGCCACAATAACTAATGCAAAAGCCACAATAATTAATGTAAAAGCCACAATAATTAATGCAAAAGCCACAAAACAAATGCAAAAGCCACAATAATTAATGCAAAAGCCACAATATTTAATGTAAAAGCCACAATAATTAATGCCACAATAATTAATGTAAAAGCCACAATAACAAATGTAAAAGCCACAATAATTAATGCAAAAGCCAGAAAAAATAAATGCAAAAGCCACAATAATTAATGTAAAAGCCACAAAACAAATGTAAAAGCCACAATAATTAATGTAAAAGCCACAATAATTAATGTAAAAGCCACAATAACAAATGCAAAAGCCACAATAATTAATGTAAAAGCCACAATAATTAATGCAAAAGTCACAAAAAATGCAAAAGCCACAATAACAAATGCAAAAGCCACAATAATTAATGCAAAAGGCACAACAACAAATACAAAAGCACGAAAATCACAAAGTCACAAAGAATGTAGCAGCCACGACAGGAATGCAAAAGCCACTACAGAAGTGCACTCCAGCTTCTCTAGGTGTTTGTCACAGAACTTTACATTAACCTGCTCATTGCCGTCGTGTCTTTTGTATTACGCAGGGGTGGAAGTATCGAATTACAAATACTCACGTTACTGTAATTAAGTCGATTTTTTGGGTACTTGTACTTTTATGAGTAGTTTTTCAAGTGTGTAATTTTACTCGTACTTGAGCACAATTTACACCATGTAATCTACTTCGCTACTTCTAAAATCAAAAGTCGCTACTGAGTACGCCCACAATGTGAATGAATATTCAAACCTTTCATCTGCATCTTTGCAGCCAATAAGGCTGTGCAATCGCGACCGCGCCAGTGAATCTATGACATAAGCAAAGAATAAACTCCGCTGCAGCAGCAGGCACAGGTGTCTGGAGTTACTACACAGCGGAATACAAACTAATTTATAGACTGAAGATTTGGAGACAAAGAAGCCAAAATGGAGCCAAACGAAGCCGGATAGACTCTGTTAATGTAGAAAAGCAGCTCTTGCTGAAACTGAACAAAAGGTTCAGAAAGTGAAATGTGACAGAAATGCTATTATGTCTAAGAATTTAAGACACTTACCTGCCTGTTGTTCGCAGTGTATTGGGAAAAGTTTAAACTGTTCTATGCGTATGTTCAAAAACATTTTTGTCATTGTTTTAACAAACAAAATTCCTGCTTTTTATCTACATTTATTTACAAAACAAATTGCCTTTCTGTACCTTGTTCATCTGAGAAAATGTGCTTTGAACGTGGGATATTTATACTTGGTGAATCAAACAAATGCCTGCTATTGACGACGAAATAAACATCCATCGTTAAAAGTAATTAGGACTCTGAGTAGTTTTGAGAAGAGTACTTTGTACCTCTTTTACTCAAGTATTTTTTTTTTAAAACACCAGCATTTCTTTTATTTTGTAATTGAGTACATTTTAACCAATGTAACAGTACTTGCATTTGAGTACACATTTTCAGTACTCTTTCCACCTCTGGTATTACGGCTCTCGCTGCTATGTAAAAAAAGTTGTGCATTACTGCAAGGCGCGTGACTTTTGCGTATGTGTGTTG
>JAVGVS010000674.1:27500-82500 GCA_032718565.1 Distichodus sexfasciatus | reverse complement strand
TCAATTTAGAGTCACCAATTAACCTATATATTGCATGCCTTTGGACCGTGGGAGGAAACCGGAGCACCTGGAGGAAACCCACGCGAACACGGGGAGAGCACGCAAACTCCACAGAGAAAGACCCTACGGTCGTCCCCGGGGTTCGAACCCAGGGCCTTCGTGCTGTGAGGCGGCAGCGCTAACCACTGCGCCACCGTGCCGCCCATGAATTTATCAATTACTTGAAATAATTTGTACGTTAATAGCTGACCTCTCTAAACGGCGGTGATAGATATTATGTTACTATTAAAAATCGCACCATAACAATGACAATAAACCAACACATGTCTGAAATACAATTATTTATATTCACTAGGGGTCATAGCATTGCTCCAAAATGACTTCATACACGATTTTTATTAAACAGAGATTAAAAGAGATTTTTTTTCCATTAAAATGTCCGGTTAATTTCCAGAATTGTCGGCCAAATGCTTAAAACGTAAAGAACTATGAGCGGCTCCGTATGGAGGGACTACAAGACGAGCAGTAACCGTCCAGATCCGGCGTTACAGCGAGAACACATGTAACAGTTTTTGACGAGTGAACAACGCGCCACAAGAAACCCTTTCATGTGGCGAGTCGGGCGAAATCCACAGGAAGCGCCCCGGGAGCGGATCACAGCGACCAGACCGGATCTGAGGCCCGCTGACGTATAACCAGTAGCGGCGATTAAACCTCGAGGTTTTACTCTTTCCGTCGTAACCGACGTCGTCGTCTAAGCTCGCCTCCCCCACCGACACGGAAAAATCGACAGAAATATGCATACATAAGAGGAAGCGGATGCTCGGTTTGTTACAGTCGGCGTCGCTCCTGCTTTAAATCCGGCGGCGGTATAGCCGGCGCGTTAAACGTAGGTGGTAAACTCATATATCTAATTATACAATAGCTAAACATTTTTTTGTTAATGAAATGGAAGGAGCGTAATTGAAAACTTCAACGTAATTATTGCTTGGCAGGAGCGGGGCATGGAAAATTGCACGTGTAGGAAGGGCTCCCAGCGGGAAGCCGGTGACTTATGAATCTTACCGTTTCTGAAATGTGCACCGCAAACACGTGCACACACACACACACACACACTGTAAGAGAGCGCGTGTGGGAGAAATGTACACCACACACAGCGTAAGAGAGAGACAGAGTGAGGTTTTGAGTTAGAACGCGTGCTGGAATATACACACCGTAACAGATTAACACGTACTAGGCATCAACACATTTCACGCTTATCGTAGGTGGGGGCAGAAAAAAAAAAAAGACGTTGGGCCCATTTTTCTACTTCTGAAGCGTTTACATCCGAGAAGAGAATCAAGCTCATGTTGGTTTAGACCAGAACAGGACTAGAGTCGGACCCTTCAAACCCATCCGGTAGCTCAAACTCCACTATTCTTAGTGTGGTATTTTACAGATTACGTTATACATCAACTAAAGGTAGATTTTGCCACATAATATTTTGGAAAATATGACAAATTACTAGAGATGGGCCGATACCACTTTTTTTTATGTCCGATACCGATACCGATATTGTAAATTTGGATATCTGCCGATACCGATACAAATCCGACACAGTCATAGTCTTTTTTTAAACATAAAATAATGCTTTAAAATGTCTGAATACATGACGGAGATTATTGTTATGCTTAAAGAAATGCTTGATTTAAATACTGTTTTCCTACTAAAACAATGTAATAATTACACACACACATAAATGTTAAATTATTTGTTCTCAAAAATGGTTTGTTTAGACATAGAAATATTTCTTCTTTCTTATTGTTTACACTATAACATTATAAAATTGAAAAAAGAAAAACTGATCAATTGAAAATGAAATACTGAAGTTTGTCATTTTGAACCAAGTTGGCCTATAAAATGAGCCGCTTCACAATAGCCAAGTTTCCATCCAGTTTTTTGCGACGTTTTGTTATCGACAAACAGAATATGCGTAAAAAAATGTGCGAAATTTGCTGTCTCCAGCCTGTTTCCATGCGACGAAACCCACGTGATGAAAATGTATCATGTGACACATTTATTTGCGTTAAAGCCCTTTTTTTTCCGACAAAAAGTGTTTCCAAAGTAGTTTCTGTGACATCTGAAGTATCGATATAGAAGTTATGCGCTAAAGTTACACGGAAAAATATTATGTCGACATTTACAAAATTGTATCGATAATTAGCATTTCCATCAGCTATATCGGTAAAAAATTTGAAGCGCTAAATATTTTTTTCGCAAAAACTCCTTGGATGGAAACCTGGCTAATGATGCGTTGGGCGCGCGTTCCAGAATAAACGATGGAAAATCCAAATAAACAGAAGAATTGTGAGTAGAACGCTGGTTGTCGTGGTTATTTATCAGCTAAAATATGGTTTGTGTCTGTAATAAAGGGGACGTTTTGACCGAACTGCAGCGTTTTAGCGAGTAACGGCGCTCATGCGCGCGGTCATTAACGCAGCGTGTGCGTTTACATCGCGAAAAATGTCGAAAAACGTTTTTATGCGTTTACTTCTGTTTTAGTGCAGGAACATCTCACAAATCCTTTCACATGCCTGAGGGATCAGGTCTCGTCTTGATGGCGCCGCTGAAAACGTCGTGTCACTATTAAGCGTCCGTGTGAGATACAAGCGGAGCTGCTCTAGAGAGTAAAATGAATTAAACGAAGCGTGGATTCTAGAAAAATTCTAGAAAACAGATCAGCTCCATAGAACGGCCCAATGCCGCCGATACCCGATCCAGCTGTTTGAGCGGGTTATCGGACCGATACCGATCCACATATCGGATCGGCTACATCTCTACAAATTACTACAACATAGATAAAATGATATTTGTGACCCGATCTGCCGTAATGGGTCGGAAGTCGGCGTTCCATTTATTTAGATACGGGCCGATTATGTTGAAAAACATCACAAAAATGTCGATTTTTCGTTTTTGGAGAGCAGATTAATTTTGAAGACCTTTTCTTTCATATAAGACCAAAAAAAATGGTTTTCAACATAATTGGCCCGTATCTAAATAAATAGAACGCCGACTTCCGAGTTTGTGTTCCTTACTCTCTAGGACTGGGTAATTACTCGAAACCAACATTTAGAAACTTTAATCGTTCTGATGATTAGTGTTAATTTTGTCGCCCATTTTTTAATTTAGTCTTAGTCTTGTGTCAAAGTTCCTTATTAGTCTTAGTCATATTTAGTCATTCACATATCAGTTTTTGTTAGTCATGTTTTAGTCGACTAAAAGTCTCAACATTTTAGTCTAGTTTTAGTCAAACGAAAACTCAAGGTATTTTAGTCAAGTTTTCGTTAAAACATTTTCGTCTTTTTTATTTCGGAGATGATTTTTGTTCATCACTCCAGTTGAATTGTGTTCCACACCGCCAAAATATTGATTAAATGTAATAATAACCTCTGGCGCAAGTAGTTGCATGTAGTTTTGCGGCCGGAGGGGCGCAGGAACACGACGTAGACGAACTGCTGGCACCGACACATGACGGGGGGTCTGGGGGTCTCTTGTGTAGACGAAAACGAGGAGGGAGTTTTTGTTTCGTTTTTATTTCATGCAAAACGTTTTAGTCTCGTTTTTATTCGTAAACAATAAGGCACGTTAACACAGTCTCAGTCAGTATTTTTAGAACATTGGTGCAGTCTCGTCATCGTCTTAGTTGTGGGAAAGAGGGTCGTTGACGAACACATTTCGTCTCGTCTCGTCTGACGAAATGAACACTATTGATGATTTAAAAATAATTTAAATGCTTAACGATAGAATTCTGTTAATCCTTCAGCAGCTGTGTGTATTGATAACTTTAAACCTCCGGCATGTCAAGTCTCAGGAAAACGCACATTTTATACAGTCAGACCCTCCAGGATTTCGCGATGTTGCGTTCACAGCTATTAACGCAAATTCATCGTGTTGCAATTTTGATCAATTACCGCAACTTCTCCGCAATTTTTGACCAGTCGTTGTCGTTTTCCCGCGAAACGTTGAGCCGTGCGTCAGCGGACTCACTTCCTTGTTGCGTTTAAAAGAGGCAGGAAACTTGTGATAAAAGTGTCCCACGTTTACCTTCAAAAATAATTCAATGGTTAAAGCTTAACACAAATAATACAAATTTGTCAGTCAGTCATTATCTGAACCGCTTCGTAATCCCTATCGGGGTCTCGAGGACTGGCGTCTATCCCTGTGCGGGCGCCAACACACCGCAGGGCGCGTCGGGGGTTTTAATACCCTTCATTTTAATTCATTGTTAACAAATAACTATAAAGGGGGGAAACTGCAACTTCTTTCCACAACTTTATTGCAACAAAACGACTTAAAATCTTTCCGAGAAGCTGCCGGAAAATCAGGCGTTTGAAGCCGCAACACTCTCCAAAAAATCCTGCGAAATCTTGGCGGGACTGTACAGTGTATCACCGTGCAAACAAACCATCAAGACGCCAGGGGTGGGTGTTGGCAAGGACCTCACAATACGATACGTTTTACGATACATGGGTCACGATACGATTATATCACGATATATTGCGATACTATACATATTGTGATATTCTACGGTCGAGTGAAAATGTAAAAATAGAGCTGAAATGCAAGTTGCTGTGTTCCATCTGGGTGGTCTTAATGAATCATTAATAATTCAGTCAAAACAAAAACAAAACGACATCAAATTTGTCAGAGAAGCTGCCGGAAAATCAGGCGTTTTAAGCCGCGACGCTCTCCAAAAAGTCCTGCGAAATCCTGGCGGGACTGTACAGTGTATCTAACAAAGTAGTATCTAACAAAACAGCAACTTTAGACTCTGTATTTTAAGTTTATGGATCCAAAAACACGGAAAAGACGCCGTGGGGGTCAAAGGTGAAAACGTAAAGAATGAAGGTGGAATGCTATAGCTTTGCTAAACAGCCATGACAGCTCATAACCGCTCTCAGCGGCGCGCTAACCATGTTTGTCACAGGTCTCTTGCTTTCCGCCCGAGCCTAAATGAAAGAGGTCATAGAAATATGGAATTACCATGAGTTATTTATGACGCTGAAAGCCGAGCGGCCGCGTTTATGAAATCATCCTCGCTGATTGGGTGTCATTTTTCATCGCACCGCGCACTCCGCACGGCCCCCGCCGCAGCCGGCAGTGTCGGAAAGCCAACGATTTAGCGCACGGCTTAATCAAAATACAGATTTCTATCTCGGCCTGACTGATTGGCAGGAACAGATTGTTGTGTAACGGAGACGTTTGCTGTCATGGTAATTATGGATTTTCGGGTTGATCTTTCGAGGCAAAAAATAAATGAAAAAAAGTGAGCCGGGCTGCCTGGGGTGGGTTGGGTGCAACCTGAGAAACTGGGTAAAGGGGAGAGGAAGTGATAAAAATCTGTTGATTCTGAAAAGCTTAGAGAAAGGAAGAATTAATACGACGCTGCCCGCGACAGCGCAAATTAGCGCACAAAGTAACAGATCGGGTTCTGAGGTGAGTTCCCGGAATTTCCCAGCGAACATGATCTGCGTTAATTTAGCTTTGTGAAATGATTTTTGATGAAAGTGAGTGATTATTTGTCATTGTGAACACAGCACAGCACACAGCGCACCACAACCAAATGTGACCTCTGCATTTAACCCATCCGTGAAGGAGCAGCGGGCAGCTAACAAGCGCCCGGGCAGGAGCAGGAGCAGAACTTTACCGGCCCTGGATTTGAACCTGCCACCTTCTGATCACGGGGCGAACACCCTACTGTTACGCCAGCAACTGCCCCTAAAAATAGTAATTACAATCAAAAATCTGGTGGCCTTCCCTGCCAGAGGCAAAAACGTTCAGTGGGTTTAAAATATTTCTGGTTATTGTGTGTGTGTGTGTGTGTGTGTTTTTTCCGGGTGAGGGTGCTCGGGTGTCTGAGTGATTCTTTGAAATGCATAACGAAAGCTACAAAAATTTCACATTAATGTTCCTCAAAACTTTCCAAAATATATCTGGTGAGAGCAGCTGCGTGACATGGGTTTAGAAGCGGTGACGCGGAGGAGCTGGAGGTGTCAGCGGTTTGGGGTTGGGGGGTGAAGAGAATGGACAGGGTTAGGAATGAGGATCTATAATCGGGACGCGCGATAATATCGGAATCGTATCGGAATTGTTTTTTTTTAAGTCCACCAGCATCGGACCGATGCTTGGATTTGGCCGATATTTTCCGCCGATATTTGATGCCGCATTTATTGTACGTGGGAAAGGTAGCGCTTGTGCCAGTCTTGTGTCCAAAGTCCGAGGTGGCATTTTCCAAGCACTGCTCCCCTTGTCAGCTGCCCACTGCTCCTTCTCGGATGGGTCAAATGCAGACGTCGCATTGGGTTGTGCTGCACTGTGTGCTGTGCTGTGTTCACCATGACAAGTGATCGCTGACTTTTCCTGTTTCACTTCCACTGTACAGCAGCTGCAACCTCGTAGTGGTTGAAGATGATCTTCATTGCCTTTGTAAAGACATTTAAAGGTCTATTAAAGCCGACCATCATTCATTCATTCATTCATTCATTATTCATTGCTGAATGAACGATTGATGGTTTTGTCGTGATGGCTTCATATTTAACACTACAGCTGTAAGTTGGTTATTCCCGAAAGCCACTTCTGATCTCGGTCTTTGTGCGCGTTGGTTGGTTAGTCAGCCTCGAGTTAACGCCGCCGTAAAAAAAGGCAGCGCGGAAAAGCTCTACAGGACAACTCAGCCCCGCAATCGATGGGCCTCCATAGTTAATGAACTTTCTGACCTTTCGGAAAATGTACACTGCTTAACCAGATTCCATGTATTTAATAATTCAGCTGGGGAGAGAATAGAAATGCCGGGCTCAATAAGGACGGGAATATTTGTCTGTCCGAGGGAGACGGTTGACATTTCATTGCTCCCTCTCCCCACCACCCTGTCGGCTTCCTCAAAAAAACCTCATTATGTGCTCAATCCTTTTTGGTAAGGTTTTAATAAGGAAAGATGGAGCGCATCTCGCCCCGTTTTGTCCGACGTCGCTGCCCTAATGGGACTCCGACTCGGAAGCTTTGAGCAATCGGCTTTTTTCGGGCCGACCCCCGATGCGGCCGGTGCCGGCGTCCGTTGGGTCTTTTTGGGCGGAGGATCTTGCGCTGCATTATTGATGAAGGCCGGTGCTGGGTTTCGGTCGGAAGGGGAAATGATAAGGCGCGATGTAACGCCGCGGCGCGAGCCGTCGCTCCCTCGCACACTGCTGAGGTGGCAAACTGTTGCGTCGCTCCGGGAACGCTTCCGTCACGGTCACCCGACACTCGCCGGACCTCGGTTGCTCTTCGATTTCTGCCGCTAACTCCCGTTGATCGTCTGTCATAGCAGTTTGCGCCTATGGGTAATGCGCCCGACGTGGACGAGGGGGATTGGCGCAGGCGCGTCTAACGGAGTAACCAGCAGTGGTTTGAACACACACACACGCAGACCGATATTGGTTTTTCGGGGCCGATATCGATACCGATTACTGCCAGTTAACGGGGCCGAGAACCGATATTCGGAACCGATAAGCAATATCAAATTTGGGAATTTTACAAACTCAGCCGAAACTCTCATCCCTCCTCTTCTCCTTCTCGGAGCTTCACGCTGCGCTCGTGTGAAGTGTGAGTGTGGTGTGAGTGACAGCAAGGCTTCAGCTTTGTTCGGCTACAACTCGTGTGACATATAACCAATCAGAGACTGTTGTTACGGGCGAGACATTAAACACAGCAGCGTGTCGAGCAAGACGCATTACCAGGCCAACTCCCTAAGCGTCACGCCACCAACCGCCCAATTTTATTTTGAAATTTTTTTATATTGTTGATATCGTGGCACTTGAAATATTGCCCGGCCCTAGTAAAACCACACTGAAGACAATAAACTGGTGCACCAACACTCGTTGGGATGTTTGTCATTTTAAATAATGTGTTTCCTCCTCGACATTAGCCAACATTAGGCTAATTTCCAAATCGATGCTTATGACTCGATTTTTCCACTCGCGTGCAATAGTTATGTCCTGGAGTAAAAGGAACGTCCTCCTTCCCCTTCCCCTTCCCCAAGAAAAACTAAAAGCGAGGAAACTGCTGGATCGCATTAAATTGGTCGGCTGTGAAAAATCCAATTTGTTCATTAGAGGAGCAATCAATAAGATGGTTTATGTTGGGATGCATCTGTGATCCGAGGGTCTTTGTGTCAAGGCTTTTTTGTGTATATTCCATATTTCAATTCATTAATTCGCTCAATTTCGGGTGTTTTCACCCCCAAAGTGTACGACAATAAAAAGAAGTGAATTTATGAACTGAATTATGGAATATTCCGTGCATGTTCCATCCCTTAATTCATTCATTTCACATCTTGGCCTTTTAATTACTTAATTTGAAACTATTTAAACACGAATTAAAGAGAAAATTTCGTGTAGAGTATGTTCGGACAGCGGATCGCAATATATTTTTATGGTTTAAAATCATTTTTTTCCCCATTTTTACGGCCGGTTTTCTTCACGTGTTCACTTGCTAAAGCTTTCGTCATCATTGTCTAGGTGAATTGTCAAGATCATTGTCTCTTGAATTGTGTAACAATGTGCTTTTTTCGCTTTCTCTAAGATGAAAAATCCAAAAATACGACGATCAGTACAGTACTCAGTCTAAACGCTCAAATTTCTTAACGACGTGGCGGTCCGATATCTTCTCAATAAATGTCAGAATAAACAGTTTTTTGACGGTGCAAAGTTTTAAACTACATATTTAACAGATTTTTGCCCGTATGATAAATGAGACGTATCGCTCAAATAAAAGAAAGTCTGGCAGCTATTATGGGGCACTTAAGCGATGACTGAAGTGCATTATGTCTGATCAAAGAAAACAAAATCAATATTCATCTTTCTCTGACTCGATTGCAAAACTCCATTTTCTCATAATGACTGCTGCTAATGAGGACTCATCGGCGACTCGGGCCCCACTCGGCATAATCGTTTGAGTGTTACTGTAAGCCATGACACTTTATTGGCATACAATTCCAAGATGGCACCGATCAATAGCCAGCGGGAGACTTTCACGCAGCGCCGTTTTGACACGCTGAATAATTGCTTTTGAGGGGGGAAAAAAAGAGGGTGAGGGGAGGGGTGAACATTTCCACCTTCCAGAGACAAAAAAAGCAGTACGGCTACATTCATATATATTAAGGGTGTGACAAGGTTGGGTTCACGAGACGAGATTTTAACACTATTTTAAAGAAAACGTCAGTGATAAAACGTGACTGGAGTGTGGGCTTTTATTTGCCTGAAAGACGTAAAATAATCTGCAAAAAAGTGGATTAACAAACTCAAGTGACTGCACTCTCTCTCGTATGGTTCCTCATGCATCTCTACACACCATTACTGTGCATCAGCGTCTAACTGCTAATTAAAGTGTAAATTAAATCATCAGTATCTTATAATATTTTACTTTATTATTTTATACACATTTTGTTCACGTTCTTATAATGTTAGTTACGATAGTTAATATAGCTGTGATTAATGAATTAAGTATTATTAATTTACATTATAAAGATGACTCATCACATACTGTATAAAGTTATAAACACTAAAACACAGAGAACTTTAAACTTCTTCAAACCTAAAATTTATGATATTTTACAATAAAGTTATCCCAACACTTTAATTTCGAGAATTTGCCACAATTCTAAATGATTACATTAATGCCCCTACATGGTGGACATTTGCAAATTTGTGAATATAAAAAATGAGAAATGAGACCAAATGAGACAAACGAGAAGTTCTATGTAAAGTGCAGAGTCCAACCTGTGCTTACACTTCCCAAAAATGTGCGTTAGCTTTTGGTTATGAGCAAAAAATGATCTACCGGAAATTAGCGACAGGTAGTGGCTTAGTAATCTACAATTACGAGTAAGAAAACTATAGCTGCAAGCGGCAGTAAGCGGGGTCCAAGCACAATAGCAGCTGATGTAAAGAATTCACATCAAAGAAAGCAGTCAGTGAGTGAGAAATCAAAATTAGCTAATGAAAAAAAAGCTCTATTATGACGTCGCATACATAATTTAGCATTTTAACGCCCCCTATTGTTCAAATAGTATCACTGTATATTTGCCTCTTCCATATCTTAGTTTTAATTAACTACATTGATCATATCAAGCCATAACGAGTTATAACGAAGGACAATTAAAGTGAAATGATGTAGAATTAAAGACTGAAATTTATGAAGATTCTTTATATGTTAGGACAGCATTAATAAGTTTACAAAGAAACTAACCTCTAACAGTGTACATATAAGAACTGGGTGCTGGTTTCATAGCATTCCTACTTACCCTGAAAATGATAGCTTTCTCACAGTTCAAGATGCACAATCCATTTTCTAGGAAATAATAATAATAATAATAATAATAATAATAATAATAATAATAATAATAATAAAAGAGAACAATAAAAAAGAGGTACATAAGAACTTTGTGCTTGGACCCCTAAAATGATAATGTACTTTTGCTATATACTAATAGTATGCGCAGTCCAAGTTGTGTCCGAATTTACGCTAAGATGACCAGCTTCCAATTTATCGCTTAGGCATCAATCATCTCCACACACACCATGTTAATTATCATAACGCATTATGACACAAACCATCACTGGACACCTCCTTCACTCTGGAATCAGGATCAAAGGTCCAGAAGACGAGAGCAGACCTTTAGAGATAGACATCAACCCTTCCACCCTTGGAACACACACACACACACACACTACACTTCTCCAACCCTAAGATTTCTGTGCTGGGAAATAATAAGGCCGGAGGCTTGAGGGGAGAGATAGCGCCACATCACGGTGATGATCTCTATCGATCGGCAACCTTGGGTGCGTAGCAGAGGTCCGGGTATCTGCCACGACGCATTTTCGCTCCAATACCTGATCCTTCTCGCCTCTCTCTGGATGAATGTGCTCGCTTCTGAGTGGCCTTAATTGATGACATGCTTCTTGGTGGTGAATCAGCTGTCTGGCCCTGTTCTCATTAATTCTCCAAACAGAGCCTTCTTTTATTATGCTTATCGTTCTCTACCTCCCTCCACGGCCCGGGGCCCTACCTACAAGAGATGATTATGCCCGTTATAAGTTTTCAAGAGATAAAACTTAGTCGTGGAGCGCCTTTTTGTCTCTTATGTAAAGCAGAAAATGGCTTGTTCCATTTATGAAGAGAACCATCTTTATGTTATAAGTTTATATTAAAAAATGTTAATAAATGAAAAGACGATTTGACCTTTAACTTTTCATAGCTATGACAATGCAAATGTTTCAGATATGAAAATAAATCGCTTTTAATTAGTGCAGTAGCATTAAGTAGTGTGAACCAGGTGTTGTTTCGACATTCTTAATTCTGTGCAGTAGATCGTCTTCATATATACTCACTATTGCATATATGGATGTGTAAATGAGTGAGTGATTATTTGTCATTGTGAACACAGCACAGCACACAACGCACCACAACCAAAGGTGACCTCTGCATTTGAACCCATCCGTGAAGGAGCAGTGGGCAGCTGACGCAGAGCCAGGAGAACAGTGCTGGGCATTTTGGTCACTTTTACGTGTCCAGGACCTGATCCAGCCACCATCTGATCTGAAACTAAAACCAAAAAAGACACAAACATCATGATCTCAGGACATAGGGTAAGCATTCAGCACAGCCACCATTAAAATGAACAAAAGTCTTTCCAGTTTAACACTGATGAATAGTTGTATATTTGGGGTAATCTCCGCCAGCAAAAAACAGATCGCATTAATGAACGGAGGTTTCCGGAGAAAACGCACCGCTTATGTTATGTGTGGGGTAAAATTACAGGATTTTTTTGTTTTAGTGTTTTGAAACAGTGGAAGGTCTATACTAAAAATTATTGTGAATAAATTTGGCTGAAAACTTACCCTTTCCATCCTAAAAATGTCACTTTCTTGAGGTGAGGAATTCAATTCCAGCAGAATGCTGTTCCTGTTTCTACTCCAATATTTACGGTAAATCAACTGGTTGACCAGCGAAAGATATTCGTGAATCCTTCACAAATGCAAATGTATGAAGACAAAACCTATTTTCTGTTTTTAAAAAGATTTGTAATTACTTCGGGCCTTTAGAATAAGGAAAGGCAAAAGGCCCAGAAATCCTGTTGAAATAATAAGGAAACTTGATTTCATATGAAGAGGGATGAAAAGACCCCTTTTTCTTTTCTTTTTTTTTTTTTTTTAAATTACTGCCTATTTAATTATTTAATTTTCCTTTTCCTTTCTTCTTGAGCCTTTTCACAGAATATATGTAATTTTACTGGTACTCTGTATCTGTTTTGTTGGATATGTGCCTTGCTAGGTATCTGTTTGCTTACATTTGTTAGTGCCACTGCTTGTATATTATGTCCAATATGTTCAATAATAATAATAATAATAATAATAATAATAATAATAATACAATAATAATAATAATAATAAAATATTTATCCATTCGCCTCCCGAGTTCAGTTAACCTAACGCAGGTAGGCTATCCGTGTGGCTCCAAATAACTTCATTATTTTACTTACCATCAACTACTCTTCCAGCGCTGGCATTCGGTCATGTAGCATCCACGTTTAATTGTGAATTGGATTATTTGTGACAGATTTATTTATTTATTGTCCCGTGGAATAACGCATGTAGCCACCTCCTGCATTACGAAGTGATCGTTCAGCCCCGCCCACTTCTCACCGATTGGCTGAAAAGTTTACAGCTAATTTAAATACACTCAGCTGGTGCTATTGAGACAATACTGGAAGTAAATATTCTTTTATCCTTTTTTGAGAGAACGTTTATTTATTTATTAATTTATTCATTTATTTATTTATTGTCCCGTGGAATAACGCATGTAGCCACCTCCTGCATTACGAAGTGATCGTTCAGCCCCGCCCCCTTCTCATGATTAGCTGAAAAGTTTACAGCTAATTTAAATACACTCAGCTGGTGCTATTGAGTCGATACTGGAAGTAAATATTCTTTTATTCTTTTTTGAGAGAACGTTTATTTATTTATTTATTTATTTATTTATTTATTGTCCCGTGGAATAACGCATGTAGCCACCTCCTGCATTACGAAGTGATCGTTCAGCCCCGCCCACTTCACATGATTAGCTGAAAAGTTTACAGCTAATTTAAATACACTCAGCTGGTGCTATTGAGTCGATACTGGAAGTAAATATTCTTTTATTCTTTTTTGAGAGAACGTTTATTTATTTATTTATTTATTTATTTATTTATTGTCCCGTGGAATAACGCATGTAGCCACCTCCTGCATTACGAAGTGATCGTTCAGCCCCGCCCCCTTCTCACCGATTGGCTGAAAAGTTTACAGCTAATCTAAATAAACTCACTGTTATCAGTTGGTGCAATTGAATCAATACTGGAAGTAAATATTCTTTCGGTTCTGAGAGAACATTTATTTATTTATTTATTTTCCCCGTGAAATAACGCTAATAATTGCCTCCTCCATTACGAAGTAACGTTCAGCCCCGCCCACACCGCAGGGCACACACACTCACACAGGCACACACACATTCACACCTTAAGGGCCAATTTAGAGTCGCCAATTAACCTACAACGCATGCCTTCGAACTGTGGGAGGAAACCCGGAGCACCCGGAGGAAACCCGGGGAAGATTACCACAACACCACATACCACCAGAGAGAGACATTTAGAATGAGAAAGTAACATTTAAATGTAATTATTTTTTATTTGCATGAGTTCTTAATTTTACATAATATTAATACAATAAATACTACACACAAGGAATATTAATAGAATAAATATATTTACATAGTTTAACTGCAATGTCCCAATAACAGTGCTGTATATGCCACTTTAACAAAATTCCAAAATTAAATCTAAATTTAGTTTATTAATATGGCACATTTCTAGCTGGATTTTAGATGCAGTAAGATAATAATCCTGATAGGAATGTTCCAGACTTGGTTGTATATGGTAGAAGGTAATTATGGGGCATGAAATTAACATATTAATCCTTTAGGGGCTTCTCATACGACGCAAAGTATATTTTCATATTCTTGTGTTTCATTGATAAACAATTTAATGTCCATTTAAATTCCAGTGTCTGTTTACAAGAAGAAACCTTAAATGGAACCGAGTCATGCATTTAAAGTCTGTATACATATGCATGTATTCCAAAATGTTTTAGTTTTTGCTTTATTTATGCTTCAAGAGCTCAGTTCAAGCTCCAGATGACAAGAACAAGATTGGTCTGATTGACGAACTTTGATTGGTCCACTATGGAGCCTAATGGATCTTTTATGCGAGGTCCAGATTTGGAGCCAGTACGTATCAGGAAGATAGATCTTAAACATTAAGGGCTGGTTTCTTGAACATGAATTAAGCCTTGTCTTAGACTAAGTGACAATAGCAATGGAGTTTTACCACTGAAAGTCAAAGTTAGTGTAGGACTAGTCTTAATCTTAGACTGTGAAACTGGCCCTAAAAGTGTAGAATTATTCCAAAATGTTTTGATTGCATTTTTCCCTTTGAGTTTTCTAACAGAACAAGGTCACAGATTACATTTTAAGGTGTGTTTTCAGCAGATTGCAATGGCAAATATTTTTAAAGGCAACCTCCCCAACCCTGCATGCACACACACACACACACAAACACACACACACCGGAAAGTGAACAGAGTGTGTTTAAATCTGGCCCAGACCGTGTTGGATGGAGACTGACTTTCCCTGCTCTTTGGCCAGAGTGCTATTATGAGATCGGACCTCCCAGAGCACCATGACCTGCAGTATCACATTCAACCTGAGCGCACTTCGCATCACGGATCACCAATTACACAAATTTCTTCCACGCTCCCCCAACCTCTAACACCCGCCTATCCCACCTCTTCTTTTAAGAAATCGTGTGTTAATTTATTTGTAATCATATAGAATCACTGTAATCATATAGAAAAGCATTGCCTAGGCGGAGGGCGAAGCTTAAGCTCTTCTTAATTAGGGTGTCAAGACCAGGAATACGCAGAAAACTCGGCAGATTATCGCTCTAATTCGAACAGTTATAAAAAGAATCTTCAAAGGGACAGTGATATTAGATTTGCCATAAAATATTACTCTGCCAAGTGTGCTGACTAAAGCCTTTGATTAGAGATGTAAGTAGGACCTCTGTCACTGAACTAGATTAGAGCCTTTTTGGATGGTGGGTAAAATAGAGCATTCAAACAAAACAAAAAAAAAATACGGGTAGGTGCGAGAGCCAGGAGGGAAAGCCGATATGAGGATTAGGCCTGAGGCTTTTTAGCTGGCCCTCTGCGTGTGTTATACCTCACTTAACCATCACAATCCCACCATTGTGGCCTCCACACGTCCTTTCTCATGTTTCTCACGTATCAGTTATTGTACAGAATGTATGTTGAAATTATAATTATAACGACGAAAAAAATGCCTGCTGGAAAGAGCTTTAGGGGAAAGGAGTTTTGTAATATATACATAGCTTCTCATCTCATAAAACAAGCCTTTTGAGTCGCAATGTTTTGAGGTCTACAAGTGAGACTGTAGGTGGAAAATTGGGAAATTTAGAAGGAGCAGCAAAGCCAAAAGGCCTGGCCAGCTCCTTAATAGCAAGCATGAGTCGATCTGAGAGCCTCTTCGCGGCGCACTTGCGAAAGAATGTGAAGAGGTAAAGCTTCGGTCCAATACCCGGCGATGTGGAGTGCATAACTTTGTCATCTCAAGAGCCGTGCTGAAAAATAACACTTAGGAAGCCAGCCAAGCGGACAGGCGAGCGGCACCCTCAGGCCTAGCGGGGGAAATTCCACACTGAAGGGCATTCATAGTTCCCAGAAGAAATGAAAAGTAAAAAAAACCAAAACGATCGGGAATAGAGCAGACCACCTTCTAAAGCCACTGAGGGTTGGTTGTAGGATGGGCTTGGTTAGAAAGATGTGTTTTAAGGATTTTAAGGAGCGTTATAATTTGATTTTTGCATTTTTATGACGACAAACGAGCTGTGATGAATCTGTGTCAATCATGTTGGAATTAAGAACAGTTTTCCATCTCGTTTTTGTCTCTTCTTTGCCTTTCTGCTGTGTCATTTTAGTTTTAAACATAAGCAACCAACTTACAGCAATTCACAGATGACAGTTCCGGAATGGCCCCATAAAAATAAAAGGTGTGAAACCCCCCTAAAAAAAAAGAAAATAGAGGTGGGGGGGACAAGCTTTTCAATTTAAAGCGCCTATCTAAGATCCGGGAGCCTCGAGAATAGGATTGGATTACTGTCGAGCAGATTTACTCCGGCTGCATGCTGCCACTGCATCATCGTAGGGGCCCCCTGCTCCTCGATCAATGGGAATATTTACAGCGTCCGTTTCGGGGCGAGCTTTCAGCGCGAACACAGCACTAAACAAACAGCAGACAGCACTTTCCCAATGACACGTCTCTCTGTTAGACCGTCTCTTCGATGACCGGACCCTTCCCCTTTCCAAAAAACGTCAAGCGCACGGTGTTCGGGTGGGGGGGAATGATGGAGGGAGCTGTCGTTAGTTTGGCCCTGCTGTTGTAGAGTGGAGGAATGTAGACGAATTCATTCCTGTGCTGCTCATACAGTGGTAGTGGTAGGACACTCGACTCTGGACCAAGAGACTGTGGGTTCGAATCCTACCTCTGGCACTACCATCATTGGGCCTCTGAGCAAGACCCTTAACCCCAAGTTGCTCTCGGGGGAACTGTCTCTGAAATCAGAAAATGGAAGTCGCTCTGGAGGCGGTAGGCTGGTGAGGTGGTTTGCGCTGCCGCCTCACGGCGAGGAGGTCCTGGGTTCGATCCCCTCCATTTTCCTCCCCCAGTCCAACAGCATGCACTCTAGGTTGACTGGTGACTGTAAGGTGTGACTGAGAATGTGATTGTGCGAGGGTGTGTGGGATAGGCTCCGGTCCCCCCTCGCGACCCCGGTTGGGATTAAGCGGTTTGGATCATTAATGAATGATAATAAATGACTGGGGCTCAATTGTGCTAGTGCTGGAGGTAGTTGGTGGCGTAACGGTAGGGTGTTCGCCCCCTGATAAGAAGGTCGCAGGTTCGAATCCAGGAACAGGTAAAGTTACCACTGAGGTACTCATGAGCAAGGTACCGTCCCCAAGCACTGCTCCCCGGGCGCTGCCCTTGCTAGCTGCCCACTGCTCCTTCACGGATGGGTTAAGTGCAGAGGTCACATTTGGTTGTGGTGCACTGTGTGCTGTGCTGTGGTGTGTTCACAATGACAAATAATCACTCACACTAAAAAAAAGGTAGGAGAGAGCCAGAATCAAACCTACAACCTCTTGGATTATAATGAAGTATCCTACCAATAGGGCACCACATTCCCCATGTTAAACTGGTAACAAGGGTTTTGCCGCCAAAACCAAGACGAGGAACTCTGAAAAACCTCAGTTACAACCGCCCAGATGCTGCCTCACATCCCCCGGGTCACCTCATAGGCTGCTAGCTGGTGTATCGTAATTGAAATCACTTGAGGTAAAATAGCTTTGCCTTAACAAAGTGCTTTTATGGGAGCTGAGCTCGCAGCATATTGAATTATATAATAAAATGCCATTAAAAAAAGTGCTCCAGTCCAACGTGAGAACAAAAGCCTTTGCACTTTTTTGGCCAGGCCCGAGAAATTAAGATTTTCATTTGGTAATTGCTGCCAATGGAGCTCAGGAATGGGAGGAATGTCATATCCAAAAACAAGTAGCAAGGAGGAGGAGGAGGAGGTGGTGAGTCAGAAGACATCCTTCAGGTCCAGAGAATTGCGACATTCTCAGCAAAGAGCAAACAACTGTTCGGCTACCAAACTGGCAGCGGTGAGGCGGACTGGAAACAATGTGACACATGTTCCATTAAAAATATCCGCGCAATTCCGCTCATCCACACAGGAGAACTTTTGGTAGATAATTTGTTGCTTGTAACTGAACAAAACTGCACATTGTACTTCTCTAATTCGGTTCGTCCAAGTAAACCCAGCGGTAAATGAAATGGGAAACATGCTTAGAAACTCACAATAATCTTTAAAATGTTAAAAAATAAATACGTCATGAATGATCACATATGTGTGGAATCCTACTTACTATCTATTTGTTGACATTGTGTATGTTGTGGAAAATGTCCTAAATTAGTGGCAAAAATGAATTACAAATATAAATCCTTAAATAATTTTATTTCCCTGAAAATCTTATATTAAATGTCATAATAAGTGTCTATTATGAATTCTTAAAAAAAAAATCAACCTAAATACTTTTAAATTGTGAGTAATTAATCTGGAGTAATTAATGGGAAAATTCACCCACAGCAGAAAAATATAAACATTTCTAATGAGAATGCAAAACTTTGCGGCTTTGCAGTGGCCAAATTCATCTGAACATTTTAAACATTTTAGAATACAGTTTAAGATTTTATTGATGGTTTTTAAGGCTCTTAATGGGCAGGCCCCACCATAAATAACTGATCTTGTTCATCTTCAGCCAGCCCCGAGATCTTTGAGATCTAATGGTAACGCACTCCCGCAGATCCCCCGATCTTGTCTTAAACAGAAGGGTGATAGAGCCTTCGCAATTGCTGCGCCCCGTTTATGGAATCAGCTACCACATGACATTAAATTTGCTTCCACTACCTCTGTTTTTAAATCTAGGCTTAAAACTCACCTGTTCTCCATAGCCTTCCCAGACTTTTAAAGTTATTTCCATCCCTGTCTGTTTGTTTTTGTTTATGTTGTATTTGTTTTATACATTTGTTAATCTTTTATGCTTCTTATACAGCACTTTGGTGCAGTGGTACTACTGCTGTGAATGTGCTAGGGTTAGGGTTAGGGTTAAACTTGACTCGACTTGACTAAATTAAAGACAAAACAAATTGATCAAATGAAATGAACCCTTTCAGGCATTAAGTAGACAGCAAGCGAAATACAAAAATTTGTTGAATGAATCGGAACAGCGTGATTTTTAAATTCTTTTAAAGTATGAATGGGTTTAAATTGCTTAATCTGGGTAAATGTTCACTTTCTGAATATCACTAGAATTATTTTGAAGTTAAATGCAGCTTCTCAACTCACATCACTGGAAGGAAGGAGAACTGGACTTTCAGAAATAAGAGAATATGTGACTCTGCACGGCAAAACCAGTCGCTTTTCGCAAATTTTCGAAACTGAGTTATGATGTTTTCATGAAAGGGCATAAATCAAGCTTCAAAACAATACCTATATGGAATGAATCGGACGACGTATGACTGAGATATCAACATTCAAAGGAGTCGGGTTTCTCCTGTCACGCCAAGTGAGAAACACAGAAATCTGCCGTCGAAGTTGACTATCGCCGTAGCACTCACAGATGCTTGGTGCGGTCGCAGCTACGTTTGCATTTACGGTAGCCTACGCTGCATTCACAGCCACACGGATAGCCTACCTGCGTTAGGTTAACTGAACTCGGGAGACGGAGATGGATTCCGGAGAAATATCTTCACGCTAGTCAACCAGTGGATTTACCGTAAATATTGAAGTAGAGCGGTCAAAACAGAAACTTTTAACATTCTGCTGGAATTGAATTCCTCACCTCAAGAAAGTCACGTTTTTAGGATGGAAAGGGTGTTTTCCAGCGAAATTTATTCACAACAGTACAGTATAGACCTTCCACTGTTTCAAAACATTAAAAACAAAAAATCCACAATTTTACCCCACGCATAAACGCTCGTTTTTTGGAAACCTCCGTTGTGACAAGCGACTGGTTTTTGCCGTGCAGAGTCATATATCTGTCAAAAGAAACATTTGTCTGCTTTCAAACCAAGGACTCTTGATTTCTTGTGTCCATTTCACCTGAACTGACCCCAAACCCAAGTCACATGACTGTATTTCATGTAGACGTGAGCATAAACCTAGGCACTTCCACTTTAGCTACATTTTCCTTACATATTTCCATCTTAATCTTATACTAGACCTGACTATAATTATAAAGGCTCTGGTTAAGTCGATGATAAGTTGGTCCCTTTTTTTATTTATTTTTATTTTTACATGAGGGCATTGCATTTATGGCCGCCACCCTGTGTCACTTTTTTATATGATTACATCAAATTTTGGGCCCTGATTTGATCAAGCAATTATAGTGTCTGCAACTCGGTCCTAAGCATCATCTGTTTAAACTCAGCAGGGCGGCTCGGAGACACAGTGAGAAGAGCCAATTGTGAGCAGGAAGCCACTATAGCCGACGCGTTCATTTCATTTTCGCCGAAAACACTGCGGCTTCACAGACGGATACGGAGAGAGCGGGGGAAAGATGCAGGGGTCTCATAATCATATTTGTCTAGCAGAGCATATTCAGGGTTTTCTTTTTATATTTCGGGCCGGGACGCGCTCCCTTTTCATGTGTAATTGCACCAAATGCCTTGACACACTTAAATAAAGATCTCAAATTAACTTTAAAGTTTGTGTAATGGGATAAAGGAGTAACCCTTTCGTGCACGGGCTCCACAAGAGCGCACTGCTATTGATATGCAAATATATGTTATTAATTATTAGGAAATTTGTCTGTCAGATCAGAATGCTATTGCACCAACATTTCTGCATAAAAAGGTTGAGAAATAAACTTAAAGAAGATAGTCGGCTGTAGAATCAGCTGCCAAACGGAAAAAGTTTAGTTTTCATGGTTAATATGTGCAACAAAATTTGACGTGCATCCTGAATTGTAACATTAACCCCTAAATGCATATGGTGATAATGTTTTCATGTCTATAATTATGGCAATAGCTCACTAAATAAAGCCGTTCACAGTGGGGAAATGTGCAATTTCGGACTGCTCGTTTTCAGTGTGGCTCCATTGTGCTCCCATAAAATCAGTGCTGTTGAAATGGTCCATGTGGCGTTGGGCAATTCGGTATAATTCATGTGATTCCAGTTGCTCAAACCGTGCATCCCGACGCGCAAAACGCAAATCGGTGACAGACGCGCGACCCACCAGCTGCTGGAGTCAGACGTCCTGAAGTAGCTGTGTGTGTGTGTGTGTACGTGTGTGTGTGTGTTCATGTATTTATCGCGTTGTGGGGACCTTTTGTCCCCTAAAATCACTTTTATCTGTTTTTTTGGGCTTTGTGGGGACATTTGAGAGGTCCCCATGAGTCATTATGGGAACCTATGGAAGGACCTCACACAGATAGTAATACAGAGACTGTGTGTGTGTGTGTGGGTGGGTGGGTGTGTGTGTTTGCAGGGATCACATTTTTGGGCAGTTGGGAGGACATGACTGCCCCTAAAACACGGAAAAGCTGAGATTTGTCAGATCTGTGTGTGGGTGTGTGTTTGTGTGGGCATTTTTTGTACACGAAGAACGCTAAACACAAATGTGTGTGTGTGTGTTTGTGTCCGTCTATGTGTGTGCCGTGCACGTGCGACGGCTTTATGGGGGAGTTTTGTGTGTGACTACCCTCGATGTACGTGTGCGTGTGTGTGTGTGTGTGTGTGTGTGTATCTGGGCAGGTTTTTAGACGGTAGTGAGGACCAGAGTTCCCTTTTAATAAATTTGAAAACCAGTTTCTTTGATTTTGCGAAGACAATGCCGTACCTCACAGAAGTAGCAAGACGTGTGTTTATGTGTGTACCATGTATTTATGCGTTGTGGGGAATTTCTGGGGGACGGTTTTGTCCCCTAAAATCATTTTTAGTCTTTTTATGGCTTTGTGGGGACATTTGAGAGGTCCTCAGGAGGAAAAATGTACATGTTTTATTTGCAAAACTAAAAGAGGTAAAATACGTGCATTTGTTTACTGAGGTTAAGGTTAGGATTAGGATTAGGATTAGCTTTAGAATTATATGCTGTACATCTAGTCATTATGTGAGTCTATGAAAGGTCCCCACGAAGCTAGCAGTACAAGACTGTGTGTATATGTGTGCGTGTGGGCAGATTTTCAGGCAGTTGTAAGGGTGTGTGTTGGTGTGTGTACAAGGTAACAAGTTGTGAGGGCTGCTTTTTCATCTTAAAGTTGGGAAATCTGCAGATTTGTGATTTTTGTGGTTTTATGCCCACATTTTCTTCCTCACAAAGACTTCTCAGTGTGTGTTAAGAGTGCCTTTCAGGTATTTTTATCCGAAGATAAAAATATTAATAAAACTCTAAGTTAATATCTGCTTAATTATTACAAACACATTTTGTGTGTGTCGTGGAAGTGAGACACAACTTTGTGTGTGTGTATGTTTGTGTGTGTGTACCGTGTTTATATGTGTGGTGGGGACCCTTTTGGGCCTTTTTGTCCCCTAAAATCACTTTTCTTGCTTTTTTATGGCTTTGTGGGGACATTTGAAGGGTCCCCATGAGGAAAAGTGACTTTATAGGAAATGTGGATGTTTTATTTGAGAAAAGAGATAAAAGATGTGCTTTTGGTTACTGAGGTTAAGATTAGGCTCAGGGTTAGGATTAGGATTAGCTGTAGAATTATATACATTTACATTTTGGGAGTTTATGGAATGTCCCCACAAAGACAGTAGTACAAGTTTGTGTGTGTTTTGTGTGTGTGTGTGTGTGTGTGTTGGAGGGGGAAGCTAGGGGCGGCTGTGAGCCATGTGTGGGGTGTCACATCATGCCACACTTTATGTGGTAGTTCTGCATAACCGCCAACAATTGCCTTCGTTACAACATAAGCGCGCCCCATTCACTCACTCATCAACATATGAGCAATCTCTTTGTCTCTTTTTCTCTCTCTCTCTCCCTCTCCCTCATTCACTCCGTAATAATACACAGAGCAGGAAAGATTTTTTTTTACTGCCGTCGCACAGTATCATGTGAGAGGTCTTATGACGCTCTATAACCGTTTATACTCGCTACAGTTTACATCAAATCTCACACAATACCTACATTCTCAAAAAGAAAAAAATCTCAGCTGACCTGCTGCTTAAAATTAGACTAAATTGAAGGCCTTGTTTTGTAATCGACTACTTTACCCACGAATCGAGCCTCTCTGGACTACAAATGCCTTCATACTGACATTTTTGAGACATTTGAGACCGAAACGTAGCTTAAAACTAGTATTTCACAAAAAGCTTATATTTCAAACTGTAATCATTTGTAAGAGTCACATAAAAGATGGGAAAACCTAAGATTTGTCTGATTTCCTGGCTTTGAGGACATTATTATACCTCATTTTTATATCTCACAGATATTGCAAAATGTGTGTCTTTAAAGGCAGGTTTTAAGGCTGTCCCCTAAAAAAAAGTTTTAGACCCAAATTTGTCCTAAAAGATTTCAAAAAATCGAAGATTTGTATGATTTTGTGGCTTTCTGAGGACATTTTGTAAGTGAAGATACTTGTGTTTCTACAGTTAGGACCTGATTTTCACGAAAACCCAAGGTAGGGTGTTCGCCCCGTGATCGCATGTTCGAATCCAGGACCGGTAAAGTACTCATGAGCAAGGTACCGACCTCAAGCACTGCTCCCCGGGTCAAATGCAGACGTCACATTTCGTTGTGTGCTGTGGTGTGTTCACGGTGACAAAAAAATCACTCACTTTCACTCTTTACTAGTGGTTAGGATACTCACCTCTAGACCAAGAGGTTGTGGGTTTGAATCCTACCTCCTTGCTCCCTGAGCAAGACCCTCAACCCTAAGTTGCTCTGAGGGAAACCGTCTCTGAAATGACCAGAAATGGGAGTCGCTCTGGATACGACTTAAATGTAAATATGACGCAGCTGTATGTGATTTTTTACATTTGTAAAAATTCTGATGAAAGTTTAATTCTAATATCCTCTGAAGTTGAACTGTATTTTTCCAAAGGGTTGCAACACTGCTGTTCTTGACCTTTTGCTTAAAAACCGACCCCCGTTTGCTTTCCTGACGTTTTGAATGCACGATAACAGACTTGTTTACCCATAATTCATTTCATAACCTCTTTGTCTAACAAGAGCACACACATTGAGACTTTTGATACAGTGTCAAGACACTGAATTTCTGTCGATAACGATGACTGTTAATGTGTTTTTACTGTAAAGAAATGTTAATTTACAGGGGTCTCATAAAATGTGGATTTATTTTATTGTAATAAATGAAATTGAAGCATTTTGAGGCAAGTTGATACACTTAATTGTGAGTTAATTGTGGCACTGCGTCGAGTCACTGTTAAAAAATTCGATTTTTGCATAGATTTGTGGAGCTAAAGATTTAACGCAGAGTTCATCACCATCGCTTTCATTAATATGAACCCTAGATGGTATTAGGCCCCGAAATGAGACCTTTTATCCAAACTGCAGCGTCTGAAAAAGGAGAATCCAGCTTGTGGCCCGGCTCAAAGAACAAAACAAGTGCATTCGAGAGCAAGAACAGCGACTAAATTTGGAAGCAATTACAACAAACGGCAACTTGCGGTCGTTTTGAAATAAGTCATTTGCTTGTGATCAAGTCGAAATGAAACATGTGCTCGTTTGGAGAGATAGAACGCCGCTAGGAACGTCGCCTTCCTGCTCGTTGTGGGAGTACAAAACGAGATGTGGCAAAAGTAGAGATGTGGCAAACGCTAGCGTTACACGTGTTTTATGTTGAGAAATATTACTTATATACTTCTTATATATACACGTTTTAAAAAATGGTGGTACATGTTAATAAATTTGGCCAAAAATTTGCACCCCACAAAATACGAAGAAACAAACAACACAACAGTAAAAGAGGAAAATAAAACAAATCCACATACAGTACATAAAGCAAAAACCCAAACTATTAATCCTGTTTTTTAAACACTTTTAATGTTGTCAAAGTTAAACGCATTTGCACTCATAGCCAGGATTTCGATCACAAACGTGAGCCGCTTCACTCGCATTTCTTCCGTTTTTTTTGTGTGTTTTTTTTTTTCAACCGCCGGATGGAATGCAGGACGGAAACGTTTTGGCATCCTTCGCTCCCGGGAAAACAAACAAAAAAAAACAAAACAACAAAAAAAAACCAGAACATAATTACCCTTCCCCTCCCCCACCTTTCTCCTTAAAAGAGCATTAGTGTCCAGTCCGACAGTCTTTTAAAAGACCTCCTCCCTTTTAAGTTCCCCTTACAACCGAAGCGGAACGCGGCAAACCGTTTGCGTTACAAACAGGATTACAGTTACACAAGTCATTACATGAGATTTTTTTGCTTTTTTCTTAATTTAAACCCGGCCTGCTCCCACGCCCACTCCCACTCCCACTCCCACGCCCACTCCTGCTCCCGAGACTTTTAGTACCAGGCTGAAATAAATATGAGGTTGTACTCTCAAACGTTCAAGTTTTACACAAATCGATATTTTTTTTTTCCCCCATGAAAAAACGTTGTTAGAAATAACAGAAATGCTTCGATTAGAAAAAATCGTGCCCCACCCGTGATTTAGAGTCGAAGCCGCACGAAAGCGAAGGGAAAAGAAAACGTTGCTAGGAGCTTCTGTTCCCAAGAGTTTTATTTGAGTTTGCCGCGACTCAAGAGTTCTGTAGCTGTGTTTTTTTTTTAACCCCTCAGCACTTCTCCGGAACCCTGACGTGTCGATGTTGATGTGGTCGACTCACATTTTAAGAAGCCCCGGAAGTCAAGAAAGAAAGAAAGCAAAACAAAAGAGAGAGAGAGAGAGAGAGAGAGAGAGAGAGAGATATCGCTCAGTCAGTTAATGATAACTCACAGACAAGACTGTTGCTCTAAAAAGTGCATTCACAAACATGACAAATCTCCGACGGGGGACGGAATCTCCGTTAATCGCGTTACAAAATATGCATACCAGTTTTTGTTTGTACTCTATACACAATAAGATTCTGTATATCTCTGTCTCTTTTTTTGTTCTTCGTTTTTATACAAAGGTTAAAAGCGAGCCCCGTGAAGGCAGCAGCTTTCGGTTGAGTTTTTTTCTTTGATTTTTCTCTTCTTTAGCCTTCTCGCTAAGTACCGAGTCCGTAACTCCGGCGTTTCGCCAAGCGTCCGTGACGTCGCAGTCTTTTGTCGAAAGAAGACGGCCACGATAGAAGTTTGGAAAAGAAAAGATCGCTGAAACGTTGGGGGTTGGGTGAGGTTGGGGAGGGCGGGGGGGATGAGGTTAGGGATAATAATGGGGGAAAGGGGGAGAAAAGGAGGGACGTTAAATAGATTTTTCTCATACCCGCTTTTTCTTGAATATTATAAATGCTAAAGACACCGGACATTAATATAAGACAATGCCAAGAGACTAAATGCAAAGATTAAAATAGTTCAAACGTCTTTTTTCTTCTTCTTCTTCTCCATCAAGTATTTACGTCGTGAGTGAACAAAAGAAATAATTATCATAATTATAATAATAATAATAATTATAAGCGCGTACTACCACAATGTAACCTCTCTTGTACCTTAATAAAACATCCACTGTAACCAGGTAAACGTCAGTCAGTCTGACCACACAGAGATAGTTCTTCTTTTCTTTCGTTTTTTTTTTTAACTATTTAGAGACGTACCCATATCAACTGAGTCACGATAATCTCTTATTTTTCAAATTCATAATCCTCAAAAGCAGTCAAACGTACTGATAAGAACCAATAAGTACCATGCAAATCTTGCAAGACGACAGATTCTCAAACGTGAGACAGTTTCTCGTTTTTTTTTTTTTTTTCTTCTTCTTCGTAGGCGAAAAATCGGGACGATGAAGCGGGGGGAGGTGGAGCAGGGGAGTGGGGGAAGAAGAGGGAGGGGGGGGAAAGAATAAACCCCCACTCCCCCCAAAAAAGAAGACGGCTACTCAATACCGAATACGAGAGAGAGAGAGATCCGGAAAAACCAAAGCGGATGTCAAACTCGGGAACGTACGCGAGAGACGTTCCGACTTGATTGTTTTTTTTTTGGAAAAATCTTTGCCGGTTAATTGATCCCGATCTCCTTGTTGTCCTCGATGAAGCGGGAGAAGGGTCGCGTCGCCCCCACCTCCAGGCTCGCCGTCTTCTCCAGGCCCGACATGGGGGGCATGGCGCCCCCACCGAGGCCGACGGCGAGGGGCGGGACGCCGCCGTTCTGGATGACGGAGATCTCGTTGTTCTTCATGGCCAGGCCGTTGCTGAGCGCCGCCGCGTACTGGTTCCAAAAGCCCGGGTCCACGTTCATGGCGCGCGCCGCCAGGTCCTTCTGGAACATCTCGCTGAACTTCATGGCGTCGCCCCCGAGCAGGGCCATGGGGTTCTCCACCGACAACCGGCGCCCCCTCCTGGCCGGGGCGTTGTTCCACATGTGGGTGCCCATGTGGACCTGCGGGACGGAAAAACAAAAGTGCTGTTAGGACATCACTACTGCATACTGTAGTTTGGGTTCGGTTTTGTTTTATTGCGTTATTATGGCTTGTTTATGTCTTTGTTTAGAATGTTATTCAAGTTTCTTTTGACTATTTATATACATATTGTTAAATATATAATATTAACAAATTACATAACTAAGGTTTTTTAAGTTTTTAATTTTAAGGAAATGCTTCATAAATTTTTTCTTAGAAACAGTTCTTTACGTATATGAATAATTATTCTATACTTAAAAATAAAGTTTAAAATGTTAAAGTGTTGCTTCTTTAATTGATTCAGAAAATTTAATTTTAATTTAATTGTGCAAAAAAAAGTCACACTTTAAGTTACCGAACCACTTCTGACTTTGGCACGGTGTTATTATTCCATTTTTCTGACTTATTAAAAAAATAATGTTACTAGTAAAATGTTCAGTCAGTTTGAGAAATGTAGTCAAATTCTGAGCATATAGTCAAAGATCTGAGCAATTACCAAAAAATTACAAAAATGTGAATGCATATAATATAAACGTCAATATGTCCACAAGTTATTATTCAAAATTACGTTTTATATAATCATGAGTGATTAATAAACAAGAAGCTGGAAAGCCCACGTCTGCCTCTACCTTGAGGTTGCCTTTGGTGGTGAAGGCTCGTCCGCAGATGGAGCAGGCGAAGGGCTTCTCTCCCGTGTGTGTGCGTTCGTGGATCTGTAAAGCGCTGGCTGAGGAGAAGTTTTTCCCGCAGGAGTGGCAGTTGTGCTGCTTGGGGGTGCGGCGGGGAGGAGGTGGCGCCAGCATCGGGGCGAGGCCGGGGCTTGCGGTGGTGTGAGGCGCTGTGGCAGGAACCTGGAGGCCCATGTGCAAGTGGGAGCCCTCGCTCAGCGACAGCGGCTTGCCGTGACCGTTCATCTCCAGTTTGACCATGCTTGGGGTGGTGCTCATCAAAGCGGGACCGCTAAAACCTGAAAAAAGAGAGATCTGGTTTTAGGGAAAGACGATTTTGTTTCTGTCTTAGGGTTTACTTAAATATGTTCCTGAAAAAGTTAAGACAATAACTAAAAATCTTTGTGCTGTACACGGTTTGTAGCTTATATTTTTATATGAAAACAAACAAAACGTTGGTGAATATCAGAATCTGTGACAAAACTGCGTAAGTGGATTTTAAGAACAAATTTCTTTTTAAGAACAGTTTGTTGTACCTCTGTCTCTCCCCAAAAACAGCATGCTGAACTGGTTCTCCTCCTTAACGTAAGGCTTGGCCGGTTGTGCCGCTGTAAGGTCCAAAGCGCCATTGTGGTCGGGTGGTATGGAGCCGGGAGAAGGAGTCTCAGACTTCACGGTTGCCGTCGGTGCACCAGATTCCTGGCCATCCTCGGCTGCATTGCTGCTGCCATTGTTGGCCAGACACGGGGATCTAGAGCGATGGCTGTCCGGCTGACTGTGCACGGGAGACAGAGCCTGCATGGACCCCGAGGATTCAGACAGGGCTGGACTTCCCACGCTGTGATTCTCTAAATCTCCAATGGCGGAGGACAAATCGTTGGAAAACCCGTCTCCGACATCTGCTCCAACACCGGCTCCGTTCTCTGCGGGCTTCAAGCTAAAAGCGCGTGTCATGTTAGCGGTGGAGTCGATCATCTTCATTTGGTTCTCCAAAGCTGCAATACTGGAGATGACGGAGGTCGGCGGAGAGCTTGGAGACATTTCTCCGTATGAGAGTGGCGGCTTGGACAGGTCGGTATCGGTGTCCTTAATATCCGCTTCGTCTTCCATGGCCTGCTCCATTTCGTCGATGAGCTCGTCGTCGTAGTTACTCATGTTGTCCAGGCTCTTGTCATCGAAGGCAAAGTCAGCATCCATGTCCTGAAAACTGTCCGGCAATGGCGTGTTGGGGATCTGACCCCCCATGTGCATGCGGATGTGCTGCTGTAATACCACAGCGTTGGTGAACTTCTTCTGGCATATGGGACACGAATGCTGCACTCGTAAGGGGGGCTTGGACCTGTGGACCCCAAAGTGGGTTTTCAGGTTGCCCTTGGTGGTGAAAGCACGGCCGCAGATTTTGCATTTGAAAGGCCTCTCCCCAGTGTGGATTCGGTAATGCATCTTGAGGGCACTCTGGCAGCTGAGCACCCGATGGCAGATGACACACTGGTTAGGGTCTGTCATTTTTTTGTCAATGTTCTCCACCAGCTGCTGCAGCTTCGAGGTCTCAGATGTTTGCATAGAGTCCAAGAGGCCGCCAAAAGGAAACTTGGCCTTGAACTGATCAGACAGGACTGGGAGGGAAAGGTGCGAGGCAGAGGACGGAGGTGTCAAAGAGTCTGTGATATGGGTGGTCGTTGTTGTTGTGGTTGTTATAGTGGTCGACAGCATGACCTGAGTCACTGGGGTTGAAGATATACTGGTCTCTGGCCTGGTAGTGCAGGTTGGCGGCAAATGGATCCCCTCTGGCTTCAAAACTGGCGGAACGTCGCTTCCCATGTTGGGCTGTGGTGATGTTGAGGTCAGTGTGGTGCTAACTTCGGTGCCAAGGACATTGGGAGACAGAGAAGCACACTCACTTGATGGTGGTGATGGTCTCTGAGGTGACCTGTTTACGGGGGTGAGGCTGGGTGAGTCTCCATACCCACCAATCATGCTGGGCAGGGTTGGGGGAAGCTGCAGGCCCACAGAGGTCGGGACTGTCGACAAAACAGGTTTGCTGTCTAGCCATGTGGTAACTGGCTTCTCTGGAGGCAAAGACATGCCATAAGGAATTCCCGAGCTAGTCGGCACATTGTCCAGGTACTCAGGAACCGGGTAGGGGTTCATGGGAATGTGCGGATACTTTTCCTTGTGCCTCTGGAAGTGGACCTTCAGGTTCCCTTTTGTTGAGAAGCGGTTCCCGCAAATGTTGCACTTAAATGGCCTTTCACCAGTGTGAGAGCGAAGGTGGATTTGCAGAGCACTATCACTTCCAAACACCTTGGCACAGAACCTGCATTTGTGTTTGAAGAAGGGGTCTTCTGAGCTGGGCTTGGTGTCAAATACAGAGACGTTAGGTGGTTTTCCTTTGCGGTGCTTCATCAGGGCAGAGAGGGGATCAAGTGCATTGGCTGTTGCTGCGATGCTGGCCAAGGGGTTGGGGAAAATGACACTGCTAGAGGAACTGTGAGGTATCAGGGGGAGATTGGAAGGGGAGCTCAGCAGGCTTCCATGGGTCAGTGTTGGAGGACTTGAGGGGTTTCTTGGATGGGAAACACTACTACTGATGCCACTCCCAACTCCACTACTGTTAGTGCTGCTGTTGCTGCTGTTGCCAGTGACTGAACTTGGAGGCAGCAAGGAAGGAACTACAGTACAGCTGGTAGATGGATAGGAGGAAATTGTTGAGGTGATGCAGTTCATTCCAGAACTGGACAGCTGGCTGCCTGTCTGGGAGACATGGGAGTGGCCACCTTCAATTACAGAGGACAAGGAGGCTGGGCCCTGTCCATTCAAAGTAGGTGGTACTCTAATGGGCAGCTGGTGGACAGGTGGTGTAATGAACCCATGCAGCTGGAGCTGGCTGGGCATTGTGGGAAGGCTAGCGGACGGCGCCGTCTGTGAGCCAGAATTCGCGCTGTGGTGGGAGTGATGGTTGAGAGCTGATTGTGAAGGGGTTTGCCTATTCATTAGTGACACCTGGCTGCGAATCTGTTCGATCAGCTGGAGCTGGTGGATCTGCTGCTGCTGCAAAGCCATTAGCTGGTCCAGGATCATGGGGATGGCCATGGTGGACACACCACTGGCTACTGCTCCACGGAAACTTTGGGAGAACTGCGCTACGGCCACTCGCGTTCCGTGCAGTGTCTCTAGGGTGACATTTGTGCTGGGCATGGTGTAACCCGCCCCAGAGGGCTGCACTGTGTCCTCGAGCTGAGGTAGGTTGACATCCTGCTCTGGTGAAGCATCCAGATCTTCAGGGTCCATTGGTTTCTCAGGCGACAGCTCCACATCCATGGGCTCTTCCTCTTTGTCCAGGGCAATCGTCTGTTCCAGGGTCACCTCGCTCCCTTCATCGGCTTCTGCCGATGTGTGGTGGCCCTCGATTGCCTCCTCGCTGTCCACAGGTTCGCTCTGGCAGCTCGGCGCGGGCGAAGGCTCCGCCGGATACTCCCCCGTCGGGTCGGGCGTGATTTCATTGTCGTTGACAATGAGCACAAGTGGGTTCTTGGTGCAGCTCTTCAGATGCTCACAGAAGTCCGACCACTTGAAGAACTCGGCACAGCACTTCTCACACACGTGGGTCTCCTCGCTCCCACTGCGGCTCTCGTTTCCGCTGTCAGCATCGTCCAAGACCTCACCTGAGACTGGGGGTTGGGGGTGTTTGGAGGAGGAGGAGGAGGGGGAGAGCACAGAATAAATGAATGAATAATCCGCAGACATTCGACACATTTTCAACACAACACCTCACCTAAGGTTTAACCTTTAATTCTTTCGGTTCGCCCCTTTTCACCGTGGCTAAAATCAATATTCCTTTTTTTTTCTATTCTGAACAAATTGTCCTCGTTCGCTGATTCTCGGGGCCCCGTTGCGGCGCTTTCCACTCCTCTCCATACGGCCAGCTAATAATTTTCTTTGTGCAATCCATCAAATTATGAAGGCCTATCAATTGTGGATACTGCCGCTTAATGAAATTCCATACAAGCTATTGATTTCCAATATTTTCATACAGTTCACAGCTGCCCGGCCTGTTGGGTACAAATCAGGTCTTTGATGGCCTTATTAGGATTCCCCTCTGCTATCAAGCCGCCTCATTTCCACGTGAATTTCAAATGCCTAAGCCTCTTCATTTAGCATTGTCAGGGTACGGTGCAGCCTCTGCATTTAACCTTCAGCAGAGATCAACCCTTCACCAGTACCAAAAACAGCTCTCCAACAGGAATAATGGCTGCTACTTGGCTTTACTCTTTCATTGTCCTCTTTTACACTCATTTCTTTCTTTATACATAAGCGTATGGGAAGGTATGAATGTTTTCTTGCATTATTTATCATGTAAAAAGACATACGTCCACATTACGTTCTTTCGTTCTGTCGACCTTTTTTTATATCCATGTATATGGGTGTGTATATATGTGTCTTTCTTTAGAACTTTTTACACATACACTGTAAGGACATGTACGTACGTAGGTTTCTTTTCTCTGTCCTCATATGGTCAGGGGCGTATATTTTTCCTTCATCCTTTCTTTCTTACGTTGGCCAGTTTTCCTTCTTTCATTTTTCAGATAATTATGGCGTGGATGAAGTTTTCTTTTTATTACTTTTATTTCTATATTTCACATATATATTTACGCATGTATATACAGTGTTGGGAAGGCTACTTTAAAATGTATTCCACTACAGATGTACAACACACAACACAAGCCCTAAAATGTAATTTGTAACATATTCCGTTAGATTCCTCGATGTGAGTAACGTATTCTGTCATTTTCGGATTTCTTCCACATTGTCTTGCTTTATACATCTGTATGAATGTGGAAATGGCCCCCTTCACATTCCGTCCTCTTTCTTCTTTTAATATGAAGGCAGTGTTGTCTAAATTTCTACGACAGAAGTGCGTTTCTGCCCTGGCTCTGTGGTGCTGGCTCCAGCTCCAGCTCTGACTCCTCCGTTGTGTGACTGCGGCAACTTACGGTAAATTACATTAGAATCTTTGGCTGCATGTTCTGAAGGGCTTCCGGTGATGAGTGGAAATGATGGAATTTATTAGAGACAGGATAAACATGTGAAACAGAAAAATACGGTCATGTAATACGTCATTTTTAACAACGTAACTGCATTCCCATTGTCATCAGGTTAAACTGTAACTGTAACGGAACACAGTTGCCCAGAATTTGCAATCTGAATACGTAACGTCGCTACACGTATCCCGTTACCCCCTAACACAGTGTATATGGGTGTGCAGGTGTGTAAGTTTTCTTTCTTGCTTTCTTTCTTTCTTTCCTTTATATATTTATGCATATATACCTACATGTATGTGCATACGTCTTCCTTCCTTCTCTCTTTCTTTTTACCCGTTTATATACAAATGCATGTACAGCATGTGTGTTTTCGTTCTTTCTTTCCTTCTTTTTCTTCCTTTATTCAGATAAATATACTCATAACGCCATACGCATATACTGTTCTCTTTCTTTTTGTTCTTTACGTACTTAGACATATTTTGCTCTCCTTCTTCCTCTCTTATGTACTGCATGTGTCTTTCTTTCTTTATTCAGATAAATAAAGAATACGTTTATGCTTTTTTTCTTGAGATATATATATATACATACATACATACGTGTGTACACGTATATATATATATATATATATATATATATGCATATTTTCCTTCTATAATCCTTTCTTTCTTTCTTTTTTTCTTTCTTCCCGTTTTATACCCCGGCCTATATGCCGTCTTTCTTTATTTTCCAATAAATAGCTGCATATGCATAACAGCACGCGCATACGTTTCCTTTCTACACGTCTCTCCGTTCTTCCCCCCCGCGCCTTTCATCGTCCACTGTCTGTTCCGTCCTCTCCGCAAGCGGCAAATTACATGCTTGCACCACGGCCCGCGCCGTGCCTGATTAGTTACATATGTCGAGTCACAGTCATTAGAAGCCACTTCCCCTTCCCGCTATAGCTGTCATTCGGCAGGACTCGGACTCAGCGACAAACAACACGCTCGCTAATTCACACCTGATCGAGCCGCCAAAGGCAGCCTACACACCAGTTTACTGTTTCAAGCGTCCGAAACGAAAGTGGGCCAGGGCCTGTGCTTTGTGAATGTGTGTGGGTGTATGTGTGTGTGTGTGTGTATGTGTAAGGGTTATGTTAATTATCTGCAAAGAGTGTGTCTGCTACTTTGTTACATGGAAAACTGTGCGACCGCTTCACTTCAGGGACCCGGTCGACCCTGTCAGAAGACGTGATTAGACGAACAGGAGTTTTGTCTTCTCGGATTGACGGCTTGTAAGGAGAGATGATTCCAGCGCATACGCGTCTCCTGTGACGATATGGCTTAATTATTTGTGGCGGCACATGTAAGTTTTATAGCGTGGTTCTGATCGGCTTCCAGACGCCCGAATTTCCGCGTTCTGTGGCAGCCGGTGTAAGTAAAAAAACGAATGATTTAAAAAGGAGGAGAGAAAAATGGAGAAGAAATGTTTCAGAGGTTACAGTCAAAACAGTGTTCTCTCGTGGATCTCCTCAAATAACATAAATAAATGAGGTGAAAAACACACAACAATACTGTGGGTATGTCATTTTAAAACCTCCACAGTCACCACGACTGTGGAGGTTTTAAAATGATCGTATATTGATCGAGCGCAAACCCAACAAATAATCTGCCTTCTTTTCTATTCTACACTAAACAGCGTCAACTGTAACTCCGTATAAACCACTGCAGCAATTCATACTTATCGCTTGTTTCCTTAGCCTCCGTTTCAGCTTTAAGCGTGATCCAAAAAAGCCAGAAGTCGGAGAACAACGCAGACAACAAACCGAGAATATTGACCCCGAAATTTTTTGGCCGCCCCCCTGACAGCAGGGCTCATTACCATAATTGAAGGGTGAAAGGTCACTCCGCATTTAGAGGGATTGTTTGGGCAGAATAATCATTAACAGAAAATTACCGTTATTGCTTTCCCCCTCTCGGAAAAAGGCGGAAGAGTGATTACGAACCGAACGTCGGCGCTTTTCTGTCTTTCCCATTCGCCGCGACGAATCCCTCCAAACGAAGCACGCGCTCTACGCACGCCCCTCGGAGAAAAATATATTTTGAAGTGAATTATTTGTTATTTATTTTAATTATTATTATTATTGTTACTTGTGGTGGAAGTATCAGAAGTATTGCTTGAGTATTTCTGATATATGTGAAAATTTATATGATTGTACTAACAAGTGTAATTATTATTTTATGAAGGCTTTAAAAAGAAAATTTCCTGATTTAAATTTTTACGTGCTCCTGTTTTTCCCTTTTTTCCTGGTCGCTGGTGAAAATCATTATTCTGTCGGAGTGTGAGCATGTGTGTGACCCGGTATACATGTAAGAGGAGGAGAGTGAGAACGGCTGAGAGTGTGTGTGTGTTGTGTCTCCTAGAGCTGTATTGATTCTCCTGTAGCACGAGAGAAAGGAAGGCATTTTGCGGAGAAAAGAAAAAAAAAATCCGATGCATTTTCATCCCCTTAAGAGTCTTCCTTTACTCAAATGCAAATATGAAGTGCGCTGGAATCAATAGGGGGGGATTGTGGGACTTCGAATGGTGGCGTCCCGCTATCGGGCCGCACGATCTTTGGCGTGCTAGCCGAAACCGCTAAGCTGGCGTATTATATCAGATCGGGTTTTCAGGCTCTCGGCTGATTGAGAGAAAAACTGCGAGGAGTGTGAATGCGGGGAAGGAAAAGAGAAGAAAAGAAAAGAACCAAGCAAATACCAAGACCTTGTTCCTTCTATAGAATTCGTTTAACAACGATGGCACCGACCCTGATACACACACACACACACACACACACACACGCAGGCCCTAACCCTAATCCCAACCTTAGTAGCAGAGAGCAAATCTTTTCACTAGTTCAGTTTCTCAAATAAAAAGTGCAACATTTTTAATAAAAGCATTTTTATTCCTTTCGTGGGAAACAAAAAATCTCACAAAGAGCTGATGTTATTTTTAAGGGACCTCACAAATACTTAAAACACACACACACACACACACACAATGAGAAAGAAACAGACGGAGAGGTCAACTAACCTACTTAGACAAAATCCTTTGCCAAATTCTACTTCAAGCCCTTTTTCCCTCTTCCCTACATAAAAACTCAAATTCCACACTGACAACAGACAACGTTAATATCAAACTTTTTACGTTTGGTTCGTAACGTTACTCGTGCGAGCGTTAGCCGGCAAACCAGCATTGGTCACGGACCCTCTTCCGTCCCCCCTCTCTCCTCCCTGTCCGAGCAGCTCGTTCTGGATCTGAACATGGAGCTGTGAGACATGAATCTGTCTCTCAACGTCACGTCGTCCCAATCTGTCTCTTTAACTTTGTACTAAACCCACCCCCTCCTCCCAAAAAAACCACAACACGTCGGCTTTACACCATCGGGAAGCAGAAGCAAATTTTTTCCCTTCTTTTTCGTTTCCGGAATAAAAGCTGCAAACATTTTTCCCTCACATACAAAAACCGTTCACAGAAATCGGACAAATCTTTGGATTCCTGTCTTTCACTGGACCTCTGGGGTGACCACACACACGCACACACACACACACACATGCATACACTCACGAGCATTCTTGTACTCGTTTAAGAGCGCCCGGAATCTTTAAGAGTGCGACGACTCGCTGTGGGACGAGAGGAGGAGGAGGAGGAGGAGAAGGAGGAGGGAAGGAGGATGCCTGCTGCTTTTAACAATGTTAAAAAATTCCTGCGCCAATGACACTTTTTTTCCATTGCGCCTCTTTGCCGTTTCCCCCCCTTTTCTCCCCCCCCCCGACACCTCTTCCTCTCTCAGCGGCTTTCGTTGACAAATCTCCCCCTTTTTCCGCTGTGTACAGGGCGAGGATGAGCTCACTGTGATGAAGGAGTCATAACGAGTCAGAACAGATAGAGACGTCAACCGCGGCCTATAGACGAAGAGAGAGAGAGAGAGAAGGAACGAACGGAGATGGCGACGTCTTCCCCGACCCCTGCCCTGGTGCTACAGTAACCGCTCTGTGCCCTTAGCGAACAGAAGGAGCTTTTGTCGCCTGGCGCAGATGCGCTGCAGCCAAAACATTAACGATTTGTTTGCGCTTCGATACGGTGTTCGGTGACGGCGCCGGGCCCCCGCGTCTGCCGGGCCCTTAATTGGCCAATCGGATTTATTCGCGATCCGAGCGCCGGGACTATAATTAGAAGGTGGACGCATCCGAGATAGACCAACAAGGTCTTGGGGACCTAATATTGGGCCTGTTCGCCTGGGTGGTCTCGAGACCTTCAACAAAAACGGTTAAAGACAAACAAATCGGTCTAATGAGGTTTTGTCGGACCTTCCTCTGCTCTTCGTATGGACGACTGTCGTACCACGAATTGGAGAAAGGGCTCCCGAGTTAAAACACTCACCTAATCTGCTGCTCTAGACGGTAGAGCCACATCGAATAAGCTTTTAGAAAACTATTTTTGTATTTTCTTATTAATCTTTTTAACTTGCGTTCTTTGTTTTGCTTTTTTAAAAACTTTGTTTCAACGGTTGCTCAGTCTAACAGCGGTTCAAGACACACTACGCTGCGTGTACCTGTATAACTACGCACAAGACAAATAATGAATCGTGAAATCTTGAATAAGCCGAGTTCATTTAAACCTAAATCACGCTGAAAAAAGTAGAGAAAATATTAAATATGCGAAATAAAGCTTCTCTCGTTTTAAAAAGAAGTCAAACCTTTTGATAAGCAACGGTGTGCGAGATTGAGAACGAGCTCAGGAAAGGCTAAAATATAGAGCAGTTCAAAAAAATGAAAGACAATTTTAAGTGTATATATTTGGTGTGTAATAATACATAATTTTTTAAAACAAACCTTTTTGACAAGCGACAGTTTGTTCAAAATTGAGAATATGACAATTAATTAAAATATTAAATATATGAAGTAACACCTTATTTTTTTACTGACATCAATAAGCGATAGTTTGCACGTTAGTTTGCACAGATGAAAATGTTTGAACATCGTTGAAAATGTGCTCACGGGAGATTTAAAAAAGAGAGCAGGGTTCAAGATGTTGAATAGGTGAAGTAAGGCCTTATTTTTTAAAAGCGCCAAAACTTTTCGATGAGCGACAGTGTGTGCAAGACGGGAAAAAGATAGAAGCAGTCAAAAATATAGACCGATGTTGTTTTTTATCTAAAACAACAAAATGTGCCCATGAATCGAAATATTGAATATGTGAAGTTATTAAAAAATTATAAAATAAACAACAGTTTGCACAAGATTGCAAAAATGCCCAACGCTGTCAAAACACCAAGGCCTAATTTATTCCAAACCTTTGAATAAGGGACAGTACGCTCGAGATTAAGAATTTGCCCAGACTCAAAAAGAGAGACGGACAGAGTGTGCGAACACGTGCATGTCCAAGTGTGTGTGTGTGTGTGTGTCTTGGAGAAAGGGCCCAACGGCCTCCGTTGGTGAAAGGGGGTGTGTGTTTGGCGGTGGGGGGGGTCTGAGATCACAGTCTGGGGGCCAGCGGAAGCGGCGGTGGAAGATGAAAGCCCTGCGCTGTTAACGCTTTGGAGGACGACGGCCGAGCCCCGGCTGCCAAGGTCAACGGCGCGCATGTACTAATTGCATTACGAGCTTGACGCGCCCCTGGCAGGGCCGCCCAGGCGGAGGTTAAGTCAGCCGCGCGGAGTGGAATCAAAAGCACACCCCCCTACCTCCCCCCCATCCCCCACCCCCCCTTACCCTACCCATTCCAAAAAGGAGCCACCCTCGAGGAGGGCGGTGGGGGGGTGTTGGTGGTGGTGGTGGTGGTGGTGGATGAGGGGCAGTCCCTCGTTGGCACGGCACGAGTTCCCACCTTTTCAGCCGCGTCGCACAAAGGGGTGCTGTTAGCCAACATCTGACAACAATGTAAACTGGGCGACAAAGGCCAGGCGAGCAGATACAAAAAATACAACGGGGCTGGGGGGTGGTCAAAGCTGGCTTCCGAAATTCTGGAGGAGAGAAAGAAAAGAGAGGAGGGCCGGGAGAGGCGAGGGTGTTGCCGAAAAGGGGGAGAAATTTCACATTTATGAATACAAACTGGGGCCTAAAAGAGTCAAGTTGGGGTTGTGAGAAGTTGGATAGTATTGGATAGGAATCGACAGAGACAGATGAGCGCTAGGCCTGAGATTTAAACGTGCGAACGTACAACGCTGTATCGACTTCTGCAGAATTTTGTATCTCTAAAAATCGATAATTGGGAAATTTTATATATGACGCTTTTCGGAAACATTGTGATCTTTATTTCAAATAAAGTTACCTGAAGGCCCTCGAAGTGCGCAAGTCAGGCCCGCTGACCTAATCTGGGGGTGACATACAGTTAAAACCGTACCGTCCTTAAGTGTTGGCCGAGTTGAACGTAGAGACACTTGATCTATTTTTAAAATAGCCTCTTCATTTGTGCGTACGATCACCTGCTACACTACTACATTTTCTGTACAGACGTACACTTTGGCCTCCAGCGCCAAGCAAACGGAGACAAAGACTCCTTGAGATTGCGAGGGTCAGTATGCGGTCCACTATGGCAGGTCGAGTGGGAATGTCAGCTTGTCTTTTAAGAGCCATCAATACGGTTACCACCCTGTTCTATTGGCTATGTCAGCATCGTCGCTCGCCTGCGGCATTAACGAACCCGGAACAGTGCTGTCCGTACCTTAAAACTGGAGCAAAATGAAAACTACTCATTTATAATAACTCATCCTGCTTGAGAATAATTCTTTCTGGCTGAATACGTTGAGTCAGTGGTGGAGTTCAGGCTTATTGTGGTGTCTGACACAAGCTTGTGTTTGTTCCTGAAGCTCCACAGTGTCATGGACCTGAGGTGAATTTTTAAGAGCGACACACAAACTCGGGCCTCGGCGCTGCTGTCGCACTAAAGAAAGTGGATTGAAAAGCCGCCGCTGACTAAGGTGATGATCGAAATGTGTGCTGTTGATCTTTACTCTCATAAATAATTAAAAGTGGGGGAAAAAGTCCACCTCTTAACTAGTGTAAAAATCTGTGCTCTTGTTCATTTGTATAAAAGGAAACTCACTTCCATCAGTCACGTGTGGCGCAGTGCAGCATACAGTACAAATATTTAAAACAGTAAGTATTAATTGTTTACAGTTTTTAAATGTAATGCAGGTGATAAATAGATGACAGAAGGTGTTTCATGTGTAATAAAATTCCGAGTATAAAATTACATGAATAGCATAAAACGGTTTGACTATTTTAGGATTGTTTTTAAGGAACTCAAATGACTGAAAAAGAAAAGAAAAGAAATGATAAAGGTCAAAACTGTCATTTGTGTCATGAAATATATACATTTATATAAATTAGATGGAGGCTAATGCACCTTTACTGTAAAAACTGAATTATGACATTTTTAATTATGATCTTAGAGAGGTAAGAGATTTCAGATATTGTTATTCTGAGTCTAAGTTCAGATATCCAAATGAATTCAATAGAATAATCCAATTATAGTTAAGCATAATTGCACAACTGTTAATTATGACAATTAAATGAACCATTTGCAGTTATTATATGTTCATAGATATGTTTAGATAATTTTAACGTAGTGGATAAAATATAAGGATGAACATCTTGGTGTATTTTACCGAGCGCAACACAAATTCTTGGCAAATTCGAGGTAATTCCACACGCGGTATAAACGTCCCTTTTTTCGTTGTTTTACGAGGACGATAGGAAGCAAGTGAAGTGTGAAAATGTCATGTTGTGGAGTAAACAAAAACATTTCCATGACAAAAAGCATTGCTCTGCACTTCATCTGCCCGCGAATATGCAATCGTCTCCTTTACAACGGGCACAATGGACATCTGGGAGCAAACAACGGCCGCCTCAGTGTGGAAGAACTTGTCCCCTCTTTCTTTCATTCTTTTCTCCCTTTTTCCCCCTTTCAGTCGTTAGCACATTTATCCTGACCTCTAAAAGCCAAGCAAACCCGCTGGAGATGGTCACTTAAGAAAAAATGCGGAGGCTTAATGGCAGATTTCTCATGTCGAAACCAAAAGCAGAGCAAAAGTTTCATCATCCCGCGAGAGTCTTACAACAATTCATATTAAATATAAATTAACAAAATTCATTAAACCAAGATTTCGGGCTGATATGTGAAATTATAAAGACAAAACTGTTTACATCGGATAAAACAGCGATTTAATTTAAAGCTGAACATAGAATAACAACAAATCGAATTGCGTTGATGTCGAACTTTTTCCATCGGTTATTAATATTAAGATAATTCCAAATATTTACGCCATTGAACTAAGATATTTGTACATAAAAAAAATAATAAATAGTCCACCTGCTGGTGTTTCAACACTGGACCACCTGCATTTTTACCTCTCTGCGGCTTTTACTTTCATAACCTTTAAACAATTATTTGCACGACCCCATCCGGGCTCAGACTTTTACATAAGCAAGAATAACAACATTTATGACCGTATCATCCATTAACAATGATGATAAATGTTGTTTACCCGAGTTGTTTACGTCTGTGAGGCGAACCTTTGACATCTAAAAGCTTTTAATATATTTCAGACCCGCTATTAACGCACTTTGAGGTTAGTGCAGTTTATATATATATATATAAATACAACGGTTTCTGACAAATAAGGATCAAATTTAATACACATAATACATTTTAACGATGGTGTGAAAATACGTTTATTTTACTCACATTAAGCATATACTCCACACGCACGCAGCGAACCGAACGGACGACAAAAATAGAATAACGATTGTCCCCTTAATACTATTTTTCAAGCAAAAATAACAAGAATCTGTGCGTTAAGTATTAAGACAACTTTGTACAATTTGTTAGGGTTTTTTTTTCTTTTTTTGCAAAACTTCGCGTATTCGGTAATACACTTGCAAGAAGAAATAAGAGTGAGATCGTTTCGGAATATTAGGAATATTTTTTTTGCACGATTTTTCTTTTTCTTTCCTAACCACGCAAAAATGAAAATGACTTACCATTTTCTGAAACTAGCCCTAACAGCGACGACTCCTCGTCCGACTTGAGATGCTGCGGCTTGGCTTGCTTCCGGCGGGACATGCTGCAAAAACGCTGCGAGCTGCTCCCGCTTTTTGCACATACATCAGCAGCGCACGACTGGGCGAGAGGGAAAAAAAACGTGCACAAATAGTCGCGCCGCGAAGAGGGAAAAAAAATGACGCAAATTAGCTGGTGTTGCTGTTGTGCGGATTGCGCATGTCGGTATATAATTATGATAGTGAATAATGCATTGCGATTAATGGTGGCGCATGAGAGGGATTGGCTGGAGTCCAGCGGACGCGCTGCATATGGTAATGAGGGACGGACTTAGCAATTAACTGCTTCACCCTCAAAACTATCTGTCTCTCTGTTCGCTATCCTCCTCCTCCTCCACCACCACCACCACCTTCACCTCCTCCTCCTCTTCCTTCTTCTTCGTCTTCTTCTTCTTCTCCTTCTTCTCCTCCTTCTTCACAACACCAAAATCCCTTATAACACCCAGCAGTCGGGGGGGTCTTCAATTGAGCAAGGTCAGCTTCTTTGCTTTTTTTTCTCGCTGGCTTTTGTGGCCCAATTTACCCAACACCTCGGGAAAAAGAAAAAGTCGCTGAACTTCTCTCGCACTCGTTCACGTTTTGTCTCCCGTTGTTGTTGACAACTTTTACTTTTTTTTTTGTCTCGCGTAGTCCCTCTTCACGCCTCCTTTATCGGTTTGTCGAAACGGATTTTTATCTGTTGTCTACAGTCTTCTCATCATCCTCAGTCCACCAAAAATAAAGTTAGTTACCGACACGGCACATATTCCATATCACCAAAGTCGTGAGGGGGAAGCAAAAAAAAAAAAAAAAAAGAGTAACAACGTGTGTTTATCTGTCAGGCGGAAACTTTTACCTCACAAACTACAAAACTGACGTTTTTTGGGGGGTGGTATTCAAAGTGTCCCCGTTTGACGATGTAAACCTCAGCGTGACAACAGCAACAACACAAACGTGTCTTAGAAAAGTTCGCACAAGTCGCTCCGGTTCCTCTTCAAACTGTTTCTCGTTGTCACTTCGCCTCAAAAAAAAGAGAAAGTCAAAAAGGAGCGATAAATTTAAGTTCAGCGTCGCGTGCAGCTCTCTCTCTCCTCAGTCGCGCGCCGTGCCGCGAGCCGCTTCCACGAGCCTCCGTGTTTTTGCCGGTGCGTTGAAAGACAGAAAGGGGGGGGAAAAAAATAAAATAAACGCGAATAATTCGACCTCTGAATCGGGTCCTGGTTTTCAAAGTCGGGCAACGGCGAAATGAAAGAAATAAAAAGCACTTTCTTTCTTCTTTCGAGTGTCTGTAACGTCAGGGCGCGTGCAGGCGGAGCGGGGGTTTTTGTCGCCGTTCCCGTTCCTGGCCGTGGCTCCGTGTGTGGAAGCTGCGTGGCGAGTGTGAGGGAGTTAAAGTCACGGCTTAAGTTCAGCCCATTGCGTTTAGCCACCGCTAGGATGTACTGCGCGGTTCCTATTGCCGTAGCTCAGTGTGTGCCCTTATCCTTAAATAAATAAGCAGCATTTAAGCGGGGGACCGAACCGCTTACCGACCGACGGCTGGCTGTGCATGTGTTTGAATAAAGAGAAAAATGCATAAAACGTAAGCATAAACTGACTGTGATGAAAAGTGCATGTGCGTTTTGATCGTAAATAGCACATACATGCAAATGGTAAATATTGCATAAAAAGTTCTGCAGTTATGAGCGGATGTTGATCAGATATGAACCTTTACAATAATTAAAACGTGTAACATAAGTGGATGGTATGCATTTTTAATGCAGGGAGAGGTCTCAGATGGACATACCCGCTCTTTGAGGTCGAATGCCAGTGGAAACGTCTCCCTTCTGAATGACAAATTGAGAAAAAATAAGTATATTATATGCATTATAATTCTCATAAACCCGTGACCCGAATGTTGTCCAGTGATGTCACTTATATAACATTTCTTGATTTCGTTTGGGTTTAGAAATGGTTTTTTTGGACTATTTCGATCAGTCTGTGTGGACAGAGTCGGGATTTACAGGGTCAGTAATTAAAAATGGTAATTAAAGCATCGGCGTAAGCGTCGTCCGTTTGGTCTGTTCTTTATTTCTTCCAGAAACGACTATTAACTCTTTCATTTTATTTAAGTTCGCAGAATCAAGCAAAGACGCACCTCTTATTAAATGTTGTGTGTATATTTTCAGACAAAAATATTTTTATAGACGAATAATCTCTGCCCCCTGCGTTTCCAAATATGCATCGTCCTGTCGGCTTTCTTCAAATAAATCCATATGAATTAACAAATAATAAAATATTTGACATAATATTTGAATTATATCATATTATAGAAAGAATATCACATGCCATATAATATCTGCATTTTGATTTTCCCTTTCAATGTTTCATAAATTTCGATTCTAAACTGTTTTATGCCAAATAAATAAGCGAGGTGCATGGTCTGATCCGTGCAATTTTAGAGTGTGTGCCAGTCCTGTGTGTGTGTGTGTGTGTGTGCGTGTGTGTGTGTGTGTGTGCGTGTGTGCGCGCGCGCGCGGGCGACAAATTGCGCTTTTTTGTGCGCATTCGCGCTGCGCCAAATGCCACACTTTTCGTTGATATCAAGGTCACTCCAAACTTTTTTCCATCCCCTTCCTCCCTCCATCCCTACCCCACCTTTAGAAGTTATGTCCACACGCCTGGTTATTATCTGGTATTAATAGATGCAGCCCCGGGAAGACAAAATCAGCTATTGATAATTGCGGGGAGTATAGCCGAGCTACTGTATCGATCGCCATGTCCTCCACCTCCCTGCTATAGAGAGATAAGGAGACACTCTCTTTAGTGCAATATAATTTCTTTTGACCTATCTGCTTGCTACAGGCGTATGATGAATAGGTGGAGTGGCTAAAGTCCTTTATCACGAAACTTACCCCTTGATAAAATATTGATTCTTTATAACTAGCTCGGCAGCCAAAAATCAAACTGTCCACTTGGCCATCATCATCATCAATATCATCACAAAAGGGGGGCTGGGATGAGGTGGACGCGCATCGTGCCTGCGCCAAAGGGGGCTGTTTACAATCTCCCCTCTCATCTGTATTTCGCTGATGATGAAAGGAAAAGGGAGGGAGGGAGGGAAAGGAATAAAGAGGTGTCTCAATCCAACACACGTTTGTAGAACACTTTAAAAAAACAGAAAGGAAAAAAAAAATCAACTTTGCAGCAAATAGAAAAATATTTTAAGCTGGTCTTTTGATAGAAAGTTCACTTTTTAAGCCTTTTGGTCAATTGGTGTGAATGAAATACGACGTATAAAACAATAGATAAGCAGAATATAGGGTTAAACGCGTCAAATTCCGATTTTAAATTAAATATAAACACAATCGGGCTTTTCTCCAACACTAAACAGAAAGGATTTCATTCAGGAAATGCTGATATTATGGGGATATACACTGTTGTAATAATTTCAGGACGTTAACGAAAGATTGTGTGCAAAAAAAGGGGAAAAAATGTTACGATTTATGCCTTCGTCCTTGGCAATTAGGGTGGAGAGATTTCTGCAAGCTCTTGACGGAAGCTGCAGACGCGCGCCCTGTGATCACAACAAATAGCCTTTACACACTACTTGTGCATTTTAAACGGCTCTTTACTCCCTAATGCCCTACATAGGGCTCGAAACGGTAACTTTCACTCCCTATGTAGTATCTTACATGTCAAATAGGGTTCCGTTTGGGATTTATAGGCACTAGGAGGTGCTGTGAAAAGCCCTAGGTAGGGAGCATGGAGTCGTTTGACGTTGACACTGGACGTGGGGTCCGCTTCAGGTTTCTGCGCTGAGGAGGTAGGTGAAGGTTTAATTTTTTTGGGATAAAAATGGGGATGAAGTGAAGGTGTTTTTGTGTTGGACTGATGTTTGCTTGATGAAACGAGTCGGTAGAAGCGGAAACGCGGCTCGGTAATTCGCGCCAGATGTTCCGGGACGTTACGGGATGCAGGTGATGGTGCGGCGCACTTGGAGACTTTAAGAGATTGTCTCGTTGCAGGACGCAAACTTTTGAATTTAAAAAATGATGCCATTAGTAAATGAGGGGAAATGATGAAATTGTTTCAACTCGTTTAACTGTTTCCTTTTTATACTATCCATCGTTTGGCGCACATGCCAAAAATGGACGAAAATTGTTTTTCGTTTTTATTCTTATTCTTTAATCATAACCCTGAACTCTTATTATCAACAAAAAATAATTAGATACAGGAAAATGAAAACACCCCTTATTCACACACACAAATACTTGTCTTACTGTTTTTGTGAGGACCAGCGTTTTCACCTGTTCTGGGGGGACCAGTAACCTAGAGCTTAAATTTAAATCTCAATCAAAATGTTAAATCAAAGATTAAAACTTACCTCAGCATGTCAGTAAGCAGAATGAAATCTTTTGGCAGTTTCACTTTTTCAAATTTTATGTGCAGGTCCTTTTTTTCTTGATCTTTCAACCAAACATGACAAAAACAATTATGATATTCTGTCTTAAGGTGATCACAAAGAACTTAGTGCAACAAGATGAACACACACACACACGCACACACACAGAGAGGATGTGGGCGGTACTGGCCTATAGCCCGCGGCCCAGTTAAATGTAAGGGAAGCATTTTTTTGAGTATGACATCACACTCCGTCTTCCGCTCTAGTATGGATTCATGTGGCTTCTTTCTCTAGTTCTGTCAAGATGCAGCATTATATTTGCATGACGCTGCAATACCACGATTACCCAGTTTGATGCTGATGCCACAGTAAAAACAGACACACACACACATACACACACACACACACACACACACACCAGTCAGAGCGCTGCGACGCGCTTTGTTAAAGGCGTGTGGGTTTTGTCTGAGGTCTGAAGTTACGGCTTGTTGTCGTTTGGCTCATTCAGGCTTGTTTGTGTCAGGGAAATAGATAATGGATTCGCATCCCTGTGGTTTCTTCCACACCGTCTTCATGTAAATTCTGCATTATGCTTAGTGTTACACACAGCCAAACGTGCTCACACAGACAGAGATGCGCACAGACACACAGATCGGGCCACCAGCAGTGTGATGTAAGCATGCTGAAGAGCCAGATTGGAAGGAGCAGGGATTCGAGCCAGCAGTTTGGGGCAGAGACAATGTGCTCTCGTTCTTTACACGTCTGATCTCTCTCGCTCTCATTCTCCCTTTCCTGTAAAGGCTTTACAGTCTGACGACTTTGCACATTCATGAAGTGATATGCACGCACATACATGCACAGAAAACACACAGAACACACACACACAGACAGTACAGATGCATACATGCGCACCAAACATCACACACACCGCCGCACATGCACAAACATATGAAACCATCCACACAGAGAGATATGCATACACACAGAGAGACATGCACACAAATGCATATGCACACACACACACACGTGAACTCACACACACACACACACACACATACCTGTTGCCAAGTTTGTAACGGAGAGCAGCATGCATAAATAATAAGTCTTGTAGCTGGGACTCAACTAAGTGGCAGCTGCTTGTGTTTATCTGTGAAGAGTGCTTGGTCTTCCTTGTAATGAACAGAGCCTCGTTTTATTGGCCTGCGCCTTTGAAAATAGCATCTTTTATGTAAAATAATAGTCACACATCGTGGTGGCAAGATGCGAATATCCTTCTCGTACCGCAACGCGTCCTGCTACTGTTGACTTTGCATGCAAACCGCGTCGCCGCGGCCTTCGACAGAAAGCGAACGGCGACGTTGAGACAGGCGCCTCACACATGACAGGAGCGAAATGGGACCTGACTGGACGAATCAAACATAATTGAGATGAATTGAATTGACCGATTGAATCTGTTACTGTAATTTAATTAGCAGCTCGGGCGTAATTGGAATTTGAGCTGGGAGCGTGGCACGGACCGAGAGCTCATCACTCTACGAGCGGCCGTGGACGTGTCAGACTCTTTTAGAAAGAAACGAAGGCGTCAGAAAGGGCAGCGCAGTCACACCTCGGCGAAAGAACCGAAGACAAGAGATGCGGCCAAAGCCATTGTGCAGGAACGGCACATAGTATTTGCGCTTCATTCCTTTACTGAAGAATGTTCAGGTGCTCATTTTCGTAAGCATCGTGAACACAGCACAGCACACAGTGCACCACAACAAAAAGTGACCTCTCCATCTGACCCATGCATGAAGGAGCACTGGGCAGCTGATGTGTATAGGATGAGGAGCAGGGCTTTTGGTACAGTACCTTGCTCATGAGTAACTCAGTGGTACCTTTACTGGTTCGGGACTTGAACCGACAGCCTTTCCGATCACAACTCCCTCACCATTACGCTATCAACTGCCCCAATAGGATGTGTGATACATAAATACCCAAATATAATGTATGTAAAGTACTTAAGTAAAGTACACAACTATTAATTGCAGCACTTAAGTAGCACATTGTTATTGTCCTTAAGTATTATTTTCAGTCCTTGCAGTAAGTATTTAGACTTAAATACTTTCACTTTCTTCTTGTCTACAAATATACTTTTTAACAAAATTTCACTGTTATGTTTTGCATCATGATTTTTTTCTGTGATGACAGAAAATATTTTTGATAGATTTTGAAGGAGTGATAAGCATCTTTTTTAGACCTTTTAGGCAACGTGCTGCAAAATCTTAAACCTTGAATTTGAACAACACAAACGTTTGCAATTTGTGGCCAAGTCTGGTTCTCACCATTTTTGTCATCATTATGTCCATCATATGCTGAACGCAAGTACACTATGGCACTTAAAGTATTTATTGTAATGAATAACCTTAACAAATACCCGCAAAAATTCTGGTTATCTCAGATACTTTTGTACTTTTACCTTTTAAACAGGATTCTAATAGATGACTTTCTTAGAAGTCGGTGTGTTGGTGCCTGCGCCTTGCGCTCGCAGTTCTCAGGATAGGCTCTGGTCCCCCTGCGACCCCAGTTGGGATTAAGCGGTTCGGATAATGATTGAATGAATAGTATAGGTTGACGTGTGTGACGTGTTAAACGGAATCAGGCGTTAAGAGAAAAGAAGAGATTTAGAGCTGACCCCAGAACCTACATCAGCTCATCACTCTGCAGGAGATCTTTGGACAGGACGGACTGGGTTGGAGAGAGAGGGAGAGAGAGCGGGAAACCTAAAGCTTTCCCCTTTTAACCCAGAGACAGTGTAATCTCTCCTCCTAAAGTCCGGCAGGGATCTTCCCCTTTAGTCAACGGTCGCTGGTCAGCAATGTGAGGCGCACCTACCAGCCCAGAATCACCAAAATACGATCACTCTCACGGACAAACTAGAAGTGTAGGATTCTCATAAGCTTTTAACAAAATCGGTATTTTACTGTTATTGCTCAATAAGGCTCGAGTTCAAACATTAAGGGCCAATTTCCCGGTTGAGGATTAAGCCTAGTCCTAGACTAGTTCTGAGTTTGAATGGAGAATCTCCACTGGTACTACAAATTACTAAGGGCTGGTTTCTTGAACATGGATTAACCCTAGTCTTGGGCTATATTGTAAAACCAACGGAGATTTAAAACTTAAACTCAAAGTTAGTCTACGACTATGCTTAATCCTCAACAGGGAAATTGGCTCATAGGGAGAAGACAAAAGAGCAAACAGCTACCAAGTCAAACTGGTGAACTAAAAAAGAGGGAAACACAGGTGAAAACACCCGTGAACAGGGCAAAAACCAAACCCCGGATCAGGAGTCCAGGAGTCTTAGTTCATATACTTTTTAAATTTTATTTTATTTATCAATTTAGAAATTTACTAATGATTTATTGAATTATTTATTTTTTTAAAGTGGAAAACATTCCAACTTTAACACAGAAATTTATTTATGTATTTATTTATTGCAGGTTTCCTTGGACAATATACATTATTTTAGTAACATTTATTTATTATTTATAATATTTTAATTTCTTTCCTTTTTATGTGGCTATTTTAACATATTTGGAGTATAAAATATTCCAACTCAAGTACAATCTTTATTTTTTCCAAAGTGTAATTTTTGAAATATTTATTTATTTAGTTATTATTTTTTACTGTCCATTTTAAAAGTTCTTAAAGTTCTTAATTTGCCAATTCCACGACATTACCTGCTTAATTGTATCCAAGTAGGTTTAGTTTAGCCATTTATTTATTCATGTTTATTGTCCATTCTTACATTGGAAAATATCCCAGCTCTGAAACATTAATTTTTTCCAAGTAAAGTTTAATGTTATTTACTGCCTATTTATGCAAAAGTTAGTATGAATACTGTATTGTACTGGTACAAAAAAGCAGCTTTACACTCCTAATCTTCAGTAGGGAAGATTGTATCACACACTGGTCTGTATTAGAAGAACAGGAAGAAAGTGTTAAGACGTGTTAGTGTGTTTTAGGCTCATGAAGTGTGTCTCTGTGTGAACAAGACTTATTTCAGAGTCAGGTTGCTGCTGCTGTGCTGAGCTCGCGGCGTTGTGTTAAAGAGCAGAGCCACACACTGCGTTGTGTAACGAGGCCGTGTGTTTGTCACGCTGCGGGATTAAGGAGGTGCTCGTCTCTGCTGTAATCACGCGTGAGGATTTCATGCACATCCTCTTTGGCCTAATGTGACAAAGCCAGCGACGCTCCTGAGGCTTCTGGGAAATGCAAAAGAGGATATACAGATGTACTCATGCTCTCTCTCTCACACACACACACACACACACGCACACACGCACGCACACACACACACTCCCTCTGTCATTTCTTTGAATTAAATTATCGTCCTAAACATAAACAGTAATCTAATCCCTGATCTTAAAGTAGTTCTCACTTTAAATCTAACCATAAACTCTAAAGCCAATCTCAACCACAAATCTAAATATCATTTTTTAAATAATTTAATCCTACTCCTAAAATATGATTTTAATCCAATTCTCACTTTAAACCTAAGCAACAACTTGACATAGCTCTCAACCCTAAATATGACAATCTAATTTTAACCTAAACCTAACCTAATGTCAAGCCTAAGCATAAATGAAGCGTCAACTCTAAAGATAGTCCTAACTCTAAAATCTGTGTTTCTTAACCCTAACCAAAAATTTACATAACTCCCAATCCCAAATCTAAACCTATCTAAGCAAATCAATTTACAATCCTAACAATCCTAAACCTAAATTAAATCTCAAGTCTAAAGTTGATCTTGACCCTAAAATCTGACTTTAATCTTATTCTCACATTCAGCCTAACCAAAAATTAACAATCTTCTCCTATTCCTAAATCTGACTTAAATCAAGTTTTTCTGTCAAACTTAACCATAAATTAAACCTCAATTCTAAAGCTAATCCTAACCCTAAATCTAAACCTAATAATCTTACCTTTACCCCAAATTTGACTTGAATCTAATTCTTACCTAAAACTAATCCTAACCCTAAAGATGGACCTAAACTGAATCTAACGCTAAGGATAACACCAACACAAAAGATACACCTAACCTAAATTGAACCCAACTCTAAAAATCATCTTTACCATAAAACTAAACTTGATCTAATTCCCACCATAAATTGTACCAAACTTGAAAGCTAAGCATGACCATAAAGCTAAAGCTAACCTAAATTAAACCTAAATCTAAACATAATCCTTACCACAAAGCTTAAAATCAACCTTAAATTAAACTTAAGTCCAAGCCAAGTGTAAAGGTAAATAAAGGTAAACATAACCTAACGTAATCTAAACTCTAAAATCTAAATCTTACCATGAAGCTAAACCTAGCCTAATTCTCACCTTAAATCTAACCATAAAGTAAGCTTAACTCTAACAATAATACTAAGCTAAACATTGATATAATCATTACACTAAATCTAAACCTAAACTTAGTGACTCCACACACTTGACTCTAAATTGAACTATAAAAAGCATAAAATTAAACTTAACCTAGTTCTAACTTTTAATCCAAGCATAAACTAATCCTAAACCAAAACCTACATTTAACCCTAAGGCTTAAGACCTTTTCAGCTCTGATTAATTCTGATTAATTCAGATAAATTGGACATATCCTAATGCAATCGGTGCTGATACGTCACTTATACACGCACACACAAACACACACACACACACACACACACACTACAGCGAGTGCTGTATGCCAAGTGTTCTACCTCAGATGAACCTGTAATCCACTTTATGTGGCTGTGGGAAGTGCGCGTGGAGTGAGAGTAAAAGGGTAAAAGAGTGAGAGATGGAGAAGTGGAGCTGCTCCGGGATCAGTGGCTTACATAACAAATTGTTGCTGCTATAATAAGGACTCGAAAGTACACAGTTCAGTTATTGGGGCAGAAATATTACATTAACAGGAGCTCTGCCAAATGACGCCTGACCCTAATGTTGACCGCTGCAGTCAAAAGCAAATTCACATTTTAATTTTACTTTTAAAATTGTCCTCACAAAACATGTCTCAAAACACATAAAAACACACACATGACTGGGCTAGTTTCTTAAACATAGATTAAGCCTAGTCATGGACTAAATCAGGCAGGACCAATGATTCTTCACTGAAACTAGTCTAAGCTAGTCTAGGCATAGGCTTAATCTCAGTCCCCACTTTATTTACATTTTACATTTACAAATTTACATTTACGGCCTCTGGCACACGCTCTAATCCAGGGCCACGTTTCCCAAAAGCATAGTTGCTAATTACGGAGCTAACATAGTGTACATTAGCAACTAACATAGTGTACATTAGCAACTAACAATGTACAGTACATTAGCAACTAACCCTAGCAATGAACTTAGTGTACATTAGCAACTAATGTTGTGTACATTAACAATGAACATAGTGTACATTAGCAACTAACATATTATACATTAGCAACTAACATAGTGTACATTAGCAACTAACATAGTATACATTAGCAACTAACATAGTGTACATTAGCAACTAACATAGTGTACATTAGCAACTAACATAGTGTACATTAGCAACTAACATAGTGTACATTAGTGTACATTAGCAACTAACCTAGTATACATTAGCAACTAACATAGTGTACATTAGCAATGACCATAGTATACATTAGCAACTAACATAGTATACATTAGCAACTAACATAGTGTACATTAGCAGCTAACATAGTGTACATTAGTGTACATTAGCAACTAACATAGTATACGTTAGCAACTAACATAGTGTACATTAGCAATGACCATAGTATACATTAGCAACTAACATAGTATACATTAGCAACTAACATAGTGTACATTAACAACTAACATAGTGTACATTAGTGTACATTAGCAACTAACATAGTATACGTTAGCAACTAACATAGTGTACATTAGCAATGACCATAGTGTACATTAGCAACTAACATAGTATACGTTAACAACTAACATAGTGTACATTAGCAACTAACATAGTGTATATTAGCAACTAACATAGTGTACATTAGCAATGACCATAGTGTACATTAGCACCTAACACAGTATACGTTAGCAACTAACATAGTGTACATTAGCAACTAACATAGTATACATTAGCAACTAACATAGTGTACATTAGCAACTAACATAGTGTACATTAGCAACTAACATAGTGTACACTAACAACTAACATAGTGTACATTAGCAACTAACATAGTGTACATTAGCAACTAACATAGTGCACACTAACAACTAACATAGTGTACATTAGCAACTAACATAGTGTACATTAGCAACTAACATAGTGTTTCCATCATAGTTAGCAATATGTTAGCAGCTATGCCTTTGGGAAACGCACCCCAGAGCAACTTCCTTTTCCTAATTTCAAGGACATTCTCCCTGGAGCAACTTGAGGTTGAGGGTCTTACTCAGGGGGATAGGATTTGAATCCATGATCTCTTGGTCCAAAGGGAAAAATCCTCACCACTTATGCCCTTTATTTTAACCCAGATGTCATAGATGCCTCAACTATGGATTCCAAATGTTGTAATCTAGATTGCCAGAACTTTCTAAACTCTACTGTTAAATGGTATTCATACAAAACATCACATTTGTGTAGACACTGTGTATACTCTTTTAGTTCGTCCAGCTTTTGAAAGGGGGCATGAAGCGACACTTGGTCTTTTTAATGCTCAGCAAACTTAGCAGACACACCTTTTTGGAAGTCTGCGTTTGAAAAACCAAAGGCAGAGATTATTTGTTTCTTTGTGGCACAGTCTGGCGCACATATGCAGATGCCACATGTTTGTGAATGCCTTCCTGTGTGTGTGTGTGTCTGTGTGTGTGTGAGGGGGGGGGCATTATTTAGGTATTTGTGAGGACCTGGTTATATTCTAATAGATACAGTAGGTAAATCTGATTTATTTTTGGGAGTTTGTAAGGATATTTTTTGTATGTGAGGACTGTGAAAATGTTGCTACCAGAGGGGAAAAAATAAATATGTTTTTGCTTTATGCTCATATATCCATTTGGGTTTGTTGACTGCATTTGCAATTGTGTTGCCAAAAAGATAAATGGAAAGTACAGCCCAATAGTTTATATTAGGTCTTGGCTATAAAGTCTTACTTTGTGTGATTGCAACTCGACATCATTTTTGACCGTCATTTCAAATGAGTTCCTGAAAAGGTCTCATGCTCATGCAAAAACATCTCATGCTCATTGTGAAAATGTCTCTTGCTCACGTGAAAACATCCTGTGAGCCTTGAGAAAACATTTTGTGAGCGTGTGAACGCATCTCTTGAGCAAGACAAAACATTTTGTGAGCATGCAAAACATCTCTTGCATACACAAAAACATCTTGTGCCAATTATGGAAATATCTCATGCTCACACAAAACAATCTCATGCTCACACAAAAACATCTCATGCTCACACAAAAACATTGATGCTCACACAAAGATATCTGATGCTAACACAAAGACATCTCATGCTCACACAAAATAATCTTATGTTCACAAAAAAACATCTCATGCTCACAAGACAACATCTGATGCTCACACACAAACATCTGTTGCTTACACAAAAACATCTCATGTTCACACA
>JAVGVS010000674.1:0-22500 GCA_032718565.1 Distichodus sexfasciatus | reverse complement strand
CAACACTAAGGGTCTTTGAGTTATTTATTGTTTTTCATTAAAAAAAGTTCTTATGAACGGTCCTCACAAGCTTGGTTTTCCAACTTTCTATCAAGTCCTCAGAAATATATGTATAAACACATTTGCATTCACACACACTTGCATTCACACACACACACACTTACAGACTTTGAGCTTAGAACTTTTATATAAAAGCATCTTTCTTATGAGAGGACAAGTCCTTGCAAATGTGGTTTGGCAACATGCTATCAGGTCCCCAGAAATATACACACACACACACACACACACAGTACAGTACAGTGTTAGCTCTTTCTCTCTTTCTGTGAATAGTTATTGGAATTTTTCTTCAAAAGATTTTTTTTCTTATGAGGAATCGTCCTTACATATTAAATGTCCTTAAAGATCTAATGACATCTATCTTTTAGATGGTAATCAGGTTCTCATAAATATCTATAAACCTGTGAACTCACACACACAAACACACACACTGTATGATTGAATATAACAGAAATATCTCTAAATTATCTCAGTTATGTTTGCATAATCCCAAAGATTAAAAGATCAATTTTTAAAATAAATAAATACACTTTAATATTTAGAAAGTGTGTATTTATTTAAATTTAATCAAATGAATTAACTTTAATAACGACCAGAAGCAAATTCCTTGCATGTTTTTAAACCACTTCGGTAAACAATCTGATTCCGATTCTGATGTTATTGGAAAAGTTAAAATCCTTTTTACGCTCAATTTGCCTTTTTACACACTTTCAGAAACAGGTTCCAAGCGCTCGTAAGCATGTGTTCTTATTGGATGGAGGATTGCTATATAATCTTTATTAAGGTTTTTAAGGCTTAAATCACGCCCTAAACTCACCACTACCAACTGCCGTCCAATCGGATTGGCAGGAGCGACTCGTGCATCTGCAGTTTGACTCTCCTTTATGAAGAGATTTAAATAAAGATAAATATAGAAGACATCGGAGTGTGTCCTCTCTCATTCCTGTAATGAGATTACAGTATTAGTCGGATGTGTAGAGCACAGGGAAGCCTTTCCAAAGAGAAGGAGAGAGAGAGAGAGAGAGAGGTGTGAGCACTAAAGGGGAAAAGATAGAATATGAAAAGAAGTCATTAAAGTTTGGACTTTGGACTCTAAGTATAAAGCTATGAAGTACCATATTAGTTGTAATATTTCTAATAAGAAAAATAAAAAATAGTAATAATACCAATATTATTACTATTAGTAAAAAAGTAATATTTATTAGTAAATAGTGGCATTATTTAGTGTCACTGTCAATTCAAAAACATCAGCAACAATAATACATATTAGTTATAACAATATAAATGTTTACATTGTATATGCTTGTTTATGTAAGATTAATAAATGATTATAATAATAGTAATTCAAATAATAAACTATCGCTACCACAACAAAAACATCAACAACAATAGTATCAAATCATTTATATTTACTTATGTATTTACATTATATATGCTTATCTACATAAGAACAATAATGATAATAATAGTAAAAATACAAATACATTTTATTAAAAACTACTGTCACTACCACAACATTCAGCAACAACAACAAACAAAAGTAATCCTTTTAATAATAACACAATTTACATAATAAAACATAGATGTATTCACTTTAGATATTCATATTTATATAAGAATAATGATATAAAATATTTTATTAACAACTAATGTCACTACACATAGCAAAAATATCGGCAACCAAGACAGTAGTAACAATAATAGCTTGAATAGTGTTATCTGTGTACATATAATTTGCAGTGCGTTTACATTTTCTTATACACATTTATATGTACATTCGTATCAATAAAATAAAGTAATACATTATTTATACATAAATAACTTTTATGTTTGCATTTCTCATGCATTTCTTTTGTTTGTAAATAATGAATACAGAACAAGATAAACCAATAAATAAATATCTGATGTTTCATAGGAATACAGTAATAAAAGTTCGATGCTAGTAAAAATAAAGATTTTTCTTGAATTTATATGGTTTATATTATGACAAATATGGTTAATAATTTGTATGAAGGTATGCACTGTACGACTTATCAGTAGAACAGATTAGAATTAAATGGAAGATAACTAAAAACAATCCAAAGTAAAGGAGAAAAAATAACAGCGGAAGAGGAGGAGGAGGAATAAAAAAGAAGGGTTGCGCGCTAAACTCGACTGTCATTATCATATTGCGTGGTATCGACCGGCGGTTTGAGTTATTATAGACGGCATATTTAGTGTCATCCCCGGCCATTTAAAGGATCAATTGAGGCCATTTAAACAGCAAAACGTCTGTGTTTCTCTCTCTTTTTCTCCCCCTTGTTCTCTCTCTCTCTCTCGTCCTCTTTCCCTCCCTTCATCTTGGTGGGCAGAGGTGTGAGAGGAAAAAGTCAATGCTAAGTGTCGAGTGCCCATGGGTCTTTCTCTTGTCTCTCTCTTCCTCTCTTCCTCTGTTAGCGTGTGACGGCTAATATGCTAAGGCTCCAGTCTAAGCCCCTCAAGGCTGTCTGTCGTCTGAAAACCTCTGAGGTCAGCTGGCTACGAGGTCACACCAGACATTCCTCACACTCAAGCTAGCTAGCTAGCTAGCAAGCAAGTTAGCGCCCCATAGAAATCTGTCTCTCTCTTTCACCAAGAATGCGCCAGCCGCATTTGACGGTTGTAGCTTCGTTTTGCCGCTTTGCTTCAAGTGATTTTACTCATAATTGCTGTTGTCTCACAAATTGCTAATTTAATTCAGAACTCAGAAACAAAAACGAAAAATAAAACAGATCAAATATTCATTGTTGAGCTCTTTTCACCAAAGGTTTGCAGGTTTTAGCCTCAGAGATGTTCAGAGTTTGAGGCTGCTTTCTTGTCATTTTTGGACAATTTGCTAGCATTGTGAGGACCTAAAATATCTTAAAAGCAAAAAAACTAGATAAAATATTCATTTCTTGAGTTATTTTAACCAAAAGCCTTCAGGTTTTAGCCTCAGAGACTTTTACAGAGTCTGAGGAAAAACGTCCATTTTCTTCCTCTGATTTTGGGCCAATTTTCTGTCATTGTGGGGAAATATATTTTAAGTGAGTGATTATTTGTCATAGTGAACACACCACAGCACAACCAACAATGTACTACCACGAAATGTGACCTCTACATTTAATCCATCTTTGAGGGCGCAGTGGGCAGCCTTTTTGGCGGCAGCTGGGGAGCAGTGCCCCAGTACCTCAGTGGCACCTTTACTGGACCAGGACTTGAACTGGTGCCCTCACGATCACAGGACCAACTCCCTAAATGTTACCAAATCCAAGTGAGATAAAGGAAAAAGTATTTAAAGCATTTCTCTGTTTGTTTTGGGAGTTCTGCGGATGCTTGCGACTTTCCCAGTGTTCATCTTGAGGAATCCACAATGCTAATCCCAGAGCAGGAACACTCTAGTGCTAGCTGCGGGAAAGTCAGCGTCGTGTAATCCTGCCCCGGCTGGTACGTAATCTCATTTGACAATCCGTTCTATAATCCCAGCTAAGTGATATCTGGTGTATGGCCCTGGTCGCTCTGATGAGTCAGCTGTCTCCGGCATTACTGTAATTGAGTAATTGTATTTTAAAAAGGCATCTTTGTCTTTCTCTCTTTTTCCAAGAATGCATTAGCCGTGTTTGAAGGCACCATCTGTTACAGCTTCATCGCCGCTTCATGTCAGGACTTGACATGACTTTTCACATTAATGTCAATTTTTTTAATAAAACATAATCCTAATTTAACTCAGAAATTGGAAGCAAATGAAAAAGAGATTTAGTTTCCACCACTTTGCTATTTTCACCAAAAGTCGTACGGTCTTTAACACTGAGCCTCATTCACTAACACGCTTTTTCTTAACTTTGTTCCTGACAAAATTTCCTGACATTGTTTGTAACTTTGTTCTTATAACAATGAATGTTTATATTTAAACGCTATGATTTTACACAACTGTAGAGTTTTTTTTTTTTTTAATCAATAAGCTAATGTGTTGCACCAATATATATGCTATAAAATAAGAAAACATTGGTAAACGTCTTTGGTAGAGTCTTTGTGAAAACTGTTGGTTTTAGAGCTAATTTCCTCTTAAGAACAGTTGGTGGACCAGGCCTAGTGATGGCTACGATATCTATAAAAATTGTCATTGGCATTGGTTCATTTTTGGACATTTATCCAACATTTATCCAACATCTTGGATAAACGTCAAAACGTCAGTGTGTGTGTGTGGCTTGCTATCGGTCACTGTTAGCTCTGTTTGGGTTTGTCCTGTTTCTGTCGTTTATTACAAGAGATGCTACAAAGAAGAGCTAAAAATTTGATTGCAAGCTCAATAAGTAATGGACTGGTTTACGGTTTGTAGTGAACGCTGCAAAGACATGATCAAACAAACTTGCAGAATAAGAGTTTATAACAGATATTTATAAGATAATAAGAGCTATAAACAAATCGTAGTCCATGAAACTCAAGTAGTTGATGACACTTATAGTAGTGCAACTGTTGGACTAGCTACAAGTTTGCTAATGTTCCAAATATTCTCTACTATTGTTCAAAAATAGATTATGTTTAGTGGAAAAGACTTTTAAAATTAATCACCATGCCATAACACTATGATATTTTTGCTCATGCCTAGTAAAGATGTGCAGGTAAAATGCACAAAAACAACAAAAAATATAAACGAGACACACAAGGTCATAAAATAAGTCATTAATCTTACATCAGTCTAAAGTGGAGAAAAATTACCACATGCAAATTTTACATATGTGAAAATATTGCAACAGAAATTGAGTGAATATAAGCACGGATTTAAAAAGTAATCAGTGAGATTAACTTTGACTTTATTTACATGGATTTTTATTGATGCATAAAAGAATGTTGAACTTGAATTGCAAATAAATATATTAGTTTAGTCCCAATTTTAAACACTTTTAAATATAGTAACTGAGAATATAAATAAAAGACATGCCCCAAACAAACAAACAGATAATATAAGTAGAAGAAGGTGAAGAGCAAGCAGTTGATGTGTAAGTAAGAGAAGATTGAAAGCGAGGGAGGGAGGGAGGGAGGGAGGGAGAGGGGGGTGATGGAGGGAGGGAGAGAGGGAGAGAGGGAGAGGGGGATGATGGGCAGTTGTGGAGACAGGGTTGTTAGTTTATGTAGGCTTCGGGGCTGAGTCGACTGGAAAATTTTGATCACTTTAATTTACTATATCCAGCGCGGCCGCTGCCGCTGTCGGCCGCCTTTATCAGGCCCTGGGAGCCCGTATTGATTTTTTTATTTTCTGGCCGGGAGAAGAAGACAGAGAGTTAGAGAGGGCCGGCTACTGGAGAACTTTCCTCAGATTGCTGCTATTCTCCACCTTATTGCATCCTGTCGTGTGTGGTTTCACATGACGGCCCGTACAGCCGCTCGGCTCCGGCCAGTAAACAAGGTGACTAACAATGGGGAAGGCTGGCAAGGAGAAAGAGATAGAGAGAGAGATGGAGAGAGAAAGCGAGGGAGAGAGAGAGAGTTGGGGTTGGATTAGGTGGTGAGGACCCAACTGTCCTTTAAAAGATGTGAAAACCTGAGATTTGTTTGATATTTTTGGTTTGCGAGGACACTTTGGTACGTTGCAGCTTTTATTAGAAAATTAAAAGGGAAAAATAACATATTGTATAAGGTTAGAACATATATACACTACTGTGCAAAAGTTTTAGGCAGGTGTGAAAAAATGCTGTAAACAAAGAATGCTTTCAAAAATGGAAGTGTTAATCATTTATTTTCATCAATCAACAAAATGCAGTGAATGAACAAAAGAGAAATCTAAATCAGATCAATATTTGGTGTGACCAGCCTTTGCCTTCAAAACAGCATCAATTCATCTAGGTACACTTGCACACAGTTTTTGAAGGAACTCGGCTGGTAGGTTGTTCCAAACATCTTGGAGAACTAATCACAGATCTATAATCCTATAATCGTACAAAATAATATAATGACTATAATCCTACAAAATAATATAATGACTATAATCCTACAAAATCGCTGACTTTGTGCAAGTGTACCTATAAGAATTGATGCTGGTTTGAAGGCAAAAGGTAATAACACCAAATATTGATTTGATTTAGATGTTTCTTTTGTTAGCTCGCTTTGCATTTTGTAAATTGATAAAAATAGTCATTATTTATATTTCTGAAAGCATTCTTTGTTTACAGCATTTTTTCACACCTGCCTAAAACTTTTGCACAGTACTGTATATTGAAAATTGAATTGAAAAGTAAAATTTGAAGCAATAGTACAACAGTAAAAGTGTTTGTTTTGTAAGTGTACCTCCATTTATCTTATCTAACTCCAGCAATAGCATAAACTACTTTTCTCATCTCTCTCTGAATCTTTCCGGAAGTTTTGGTTCCATGATGATTCATCCCAAACAAGATTTCTGATTTGGTTAAAAAAAAAAAAAGATTTGACTTGAAAACACAGTTGCATGACAGAGCTATTTGTAATTTCCATTTCATAAAATAAATAATTACTCACGTATAATTACTCATTTGGTCATGGCTAGTTATAGACCTACTCAGGAGTCAATTATTAAATTAAAATGAGTAAAGTAGATTAATTACAGACCTAGCCCACGTTTACACATAGCTGGGGATTTACAGAAATGGCTATTTCCCCTTCTCCGTGTTCAAAAATATCCTTGTTTACACCAGATCGTTTTTCAAAAAGCATTCATTTGCACAAATCTGCATAAATACATTAGAGCTATTATGAACGCGCCAAACCTATAGGTGGAAGTGTAACCAGAAGCCTAAAGCCATGTTAGCCAATTAGAAACCTGAAAACAACAAAACAACCAATGACACGACTTCCTGTTCCGATAACGATCAGCCAAAGCAACTGTATGCAAATTTTCTGTTGCGTACTGTGACGTTTTAAAACGTATAAAGTAATTCAGGCAGAAATAAACACGTCATCGATTTAAGATGTTTACATGGATCCACAGAATCCAGTGTTTTGAAACATCTTTACTTTGGAGTGCATTTAAAAAAATATCCTTTTGTGGTGGCTAAAACTCCCTTTACATGTAAACGAAAGGCCCAAACGTATTAATAAAAATATTTAGATGTAAGTTGTAAAAATACTCATATGAGTCCAAGAACCACCCTTAAAAAAGACATAATTACAGTAAAATGGGTAGTTATAGTTATAGTTAATTACTAACGCCACTAGTGACTTCTTCTTTGTAACTAAAGTGTGGTCACAAACACACGTTTATCACCAAACGTTAGAAATAATTTGAGATTTTAGCATCACCGTGCATCACACCGGGAGAAGGAGGGGGAAAAAACAATTACTGTGCAACGTCAAAACAGGAGAAAAGTGGAGTCGACCCACTTTCCGCTCCGAGCGCGAAAACAAGGGAAGGGAGGAAAAAAGAGGGATCTTGTGGAGGGAGAAAGAGCGAGATAGTGGAGGTGTGATAAAAGATGTCTCCAAAACAATAATTAAAATTGAATAGGCCCAACGTGCAATCTGCAGGTGATTCATTTGGAGTTTTTTAATCGCTGTCTTTTGGAGTCTTTAAGCGCTGGCGGAGTGCTCTTAGCTTTTACTTCCCACAATTTCCGCTCGCCCCAAACCTCGCAAAGAGTCGCCCTGTCTGCCCTTTAACGGCGCCCGGAAAAAAGTGGATAGTGGCTAATCTGGTCGCAGCCATGCCGGTTGGCCACTTGACAAAACGTCAGAGGAAAAATCCTCAGTTTGCAATCAAGGTGCCATTAACGGGACGAGCCTGATGGAAATTGAGGACTATGTGGTTCAACTAGTCATAAAAATCCACCAAAAGGATGGCATTGTTTTGTATCAGCAAATGTTATGAGTCACACGTAAGCAACTGTAAGCGGTCAGAATTTGAAGCATGACGTACCAAACTGAAGCCAAATGCTGCAAGGTGAAGTTGAAGTTGAAGGCATGAAACGGGAATTTCGCAAGTCTACATGTATGAAGCAGCACGAAGCTTCTACAACCGTAGTGAGAATGAGTGTGAGTGTGTGGGGTGGTCAGAATGAAATGGGGTGGGGGGCTTGTGGTCATTTCCTTTAGTGATTCACCCTTTCCTGGAAACGCAGCGAGCCAAGAACAGCAGCCGATAGACTCGAACACAAACACACTTTGTTACACCAGAGATTTGTGTCAAGGTGATGATTGGAGCTTTTACTCGCATGTGTCAATCTGTCAATGTACGTTTATAGAAGACCACAGTTACGCTTCATCATGAGGACGAACAAATGGGAAGTTTCAAACCCGTAGGTGGATTTCGACGACAATTAACGAGTTAGAAGCCAAAAAAAAAGTCGTGTTCAACTGCACAGACTAAATGTAATCATTACACACTATAAATGTTATATGAGAAAATCCACGTCCACGTCTCATGTTCGAGAGGGTCAGAGAGTCCACTGTAAGATCAGAAAATGTTTCCAGAATGTTCCATGCTCTATCTTATGCTTCCTGTGTAGGAGGGTGTTTTAGTCCCCCGATAGCCCACAATGCCCTGGGCTATGCTTTCCAACCCCGGCCCTCTGAATCAAACTGGACTTGGAGGCCGGTGGGAAATGCTGGCTGTGTGTCATCTAATTGTTTGCTCATGCACTTCCATGCTCCGGCTTGTAGAATTGTGTATGACTGTGTGTCAAGTGGAGATGGTTTTTGTATTTAAACATTTATATTTCCAGCGCTTGACTGATGGCAGATGGGGGTTTCGGAGTGCTGTGAGCAAACATTAGTCAAAGTTAAACCGAAATCAGACAATTCTAGTCGATTACATTTAAAAAAATGTAGTTTGGTTGAATCAAAGTTAAAAAATTGTGTCCCTTAACTTACATTACAATTAGGGTCAAATAAAAAGTGATGTCCTGCTTTTAATTTCAGCTGATGCAAAATAATTAGTTTCTACGAAATCTAATGTAAAAAAAATAAATTTATTGTGCTATATCTGGTAGAATAAGTTCTAGTAATGACTCAGATGCACCCTTTTCCCAGAGGAAATCACTTATGTTATGACTGCAGAAAGTGCACACAAAAAATACACAATGTCATATATAGTAACAGTGCTGAATTGTTAGAGGTAGATATAAATTCTGTACATAAATAAATATTCCACATAATAGTTATTATATTTTGTGCTAACAATTTAGTACCTTTTTCCAGTAAATGATACCTAAGGTTCTTATACTAAGTCTTTTACTTACCTAAAAATGATACATGAGGTTAATCTTCTTAACTAAACTTTATTAAGTAAAGTATTGCAAGCGTGGGGGCGGCACGGTGGCGCAGTGGTTAGCGCTGCCGCCTCACAACGAGAGCGTCCTCGGTTTGATCCCTGTGTCGGCCGTGGGGTCTTTCTGTGTGGAGTTTGCATGTTCTCCCTGTGTGTTCGTGTGGGTTTCATCCGGATGCTCCGGTTTCCTTCCATAGGCCAAAAGCATGCACTGTAGGTTAACTGGTGGCTCTAAATTGGCCCCGTAAGGTGTGAATGAAAGTGTGATTGTGTGAGTGTGTGTTTGTGCCCTGTGGTGTGTTGGCACCACAAAATAACTGGACAAAGCTGATAATTTTGTTTTAATAAGCAAGTCATAATAATATTCATCTCTTGACTTAACATTTTGCTTAGTTTCATGAGAAATATTGTGGTCAGGAAAGACTTAATTGTGTAAAGATGTGTGTTAACATTTCTGTCACAGAAGTATATAATATTTGTAAGCTGGGATATTCTATGGCGTATTAATAATGAAAATGAACAGTGCACTTTGCCAGACAGAAACGAGCCAGAATATAATCAAATACACTTGGAATACTTCATTGCACAAAAACGCAACTTTTTGGTTATTTCTACGGATTTAGTTATTGAAGAGCACAACAAGGGGACAGTTGGCAGTATAACGGTTAAGGAGTTGGCCTCACGATCAGAGGGTTGCTGGTTCGAATCCCAGAGCGGTAAAGGTACCCATGAGCAAGGTTACGTCCCAAAAAAGCTGCCTACTGCTCCTTCATGTATGGGTCAAAAACAGAAGTCACATTTCATTGTGGTGCACTATGTGCTGTGCTGTGTTCACAATGAAAAACAATCACACACAAACAAATCATGCACCAAACTCTCATAAGGTTAAATCTTTATTTAAGGGTTTCCCACAGCGAGCTTATTTAAGGTTTACGCGGATCCGGCTGATTGCTCATAATGGCCATAATATGAAAAATCTGACTCAGAAAGGCTACTGCTTGGTCAGAGTGAAAGCAGACGTCGGACTTTGTTCACACGCTGCTTTAAAAATGAGGAACGTGTTTCAACCTGCTTCCTCTGATTTCTCTTTTCTTTTTTTTGACTTTTGGTAACACAGATCCCCGCTCATGCTGGACAGTTCTTTGGTAAAAGCTAGCCTTACTCGCAGACTCACTCAGTGTTAGTCATATCTCGGTGCTTGGCTTTGTTTGTGAGGAAGTGTCTGAATCATTTTACTGTATATGCATTTTTTGGGATGTTAAACCCTAATCACGTACAGTATATTGTGGAGGGGAAAAAAAAAAAAAACGAGGGCCCCGGCAGCGTGTTCCGTTCCTGGAGATTACGGCTTAATTCGCTGTTTACTCCAAACCACTCCAAACATGTGATTATGATATAAATAGTCACGGGCCCGTTCCCACAATGCAACTTTTCCTGTTATGATTATGGCCGCTCGTGGGTCGCCGGCCAATTTATTACCTGCTTCAGTGAAGCGTTGGGCCGCTAATACGCCCAGCGCCGGGCCTCCCAGAAGCTTCAAACGTCGCCGTCGGAGGCCTCGTTAGTTATGATTATCATTTTCATGCCGAAGCTTAAGTGGGATATTCAGCTGGGTGGCGAGAAACACACACACAGACCGAGCGCTAAGAGGGAACTTTGGAACGTGGTGAAAATCTTCTCACTGGTGATTAGAGCTGGGAGTTATAATATATCGAGTTATAACCCTCTTGGAAAAATGTTAACCCAAGACTTAAAGTCACTAACTAATGCTAGTTTATGCTTGTTAGTTCTAAATGATCAGCTTGCTAACACAAGTCTCCACTAACTAACACTAATTTTTACTAGCTAACACACGTTTATACTAGAGATTTACCGCAGTTGGTAGATTCATGTTGAACCAAAATGATTGAGACTGGGCCGTTTTGATTCTAACTGTAGTAAACTGATTCAGAGGGAGTCAAACTGATTCCAACTGCACCTAAAAGATTCTAACTGGACCAAATTGATTCAGACTGGCCCAGACTGACTGAGCCTGGACCAAACTGATTCAGGCTGGAGCAAATTGATTCAGATAGATCAAATTGATTCAAACTGGGGGAAAAAAACTGATTGAGATGGATCAAACTGATTCAGACTGGATCAACCTGATTTAGACTGGACCAATCTGGTTCAGACTGAAACAAACTGATTCTAACTGGGCTCAACTGATTCAGACTCGGCCCAACTGATTCAGACTGGATTAAACTGATTCACTCTAACCCAAACTGATTCTAACTGGGCTAAACGGATTCAAACCCAGCCAAACTGATTCAGACTGGCTCCAACAGGTTCAGCCTGGACCAAACTGATTCTAACTGGGCTCAACTGATTCAGACTCAGCCAAACTGATTCAGACTGGATTAAACTGATTCACTCTAACCCAATCTGATTCTAACTGGGCTAAACGGATTCAAACCCAGCCAAACTGATTCTAACTGGGCTCAACTGATTCAGACTCAGCCAAACTGATTCAAACTTGGCCAAACTAATTCATACTGGATCAAACTGATTCAGACTGGATTAAACTGATTCTCTTGACAGAGCAACAGATCGCTCAAACCCTGTTTGCTTCTTTCCCTTACTTGTCTATCCCGTGACACATCATCTGCCATTATGGGAATTAGCTGCTGTGAAAGATCCAATCCATCACCCGGTGAGCTCTTTTCACCTAATGTCATAAGGTCTCCACTTTTAGCAACAGAGACAGCTACCATGTCTGAGAACATGTTCATTGCTTCATTTAATTTTCAACCAATTATCCAGCGTGGAGAGGGAAAAAAAAAGAGAACAGGCGGCACCAGTGCAATGCATCACTTTACTGAAACAGAGCAAAATAAATGGGCTCAATGGCCACAAAACAAGAACTAAAACATTCGTCTTTTGTCAAGAATATACAAAGCATAGCACACCAGCATGGAGTAGCGTAACAGCAGACCAACAGAACAAAAGGAAAACACATGGCTAAATAGGAGACTAACTAAACTCAAACACCTGCAAACAATAAGCTAACTGACTAAAACCAAACGAGATGCTAAATTGCTGAACTAATAGATTGACAGAAATGAGTTAATTGGAGGTGGGAGGAAACTAAACCGGAAACACACAAACTAATACGATGAACCAATGAAGCAATCAGATCAGGTTAAACTGGGAGCGAAGGACTAAACAAGAACAGGTGTAACTTATAGTCAACTAATTAAGGGAAGGCTAACCAATCAGAACACACAGGGGCAGGACACAGGGAAATGAGAGACATACCACACAAGATAGACACAAGACAGGACAGTGGTGCCCTCCGGTGGACGGCTGGGGTAAAGTCCAGAGTGAGGTGTGAAAATATCATGTTAATAAAAGTTTTTATCCCTGAGCCCAACCCCACAGTGGCCCCAGTTTGGGCAGTTGGTAGTGTAACGGGTGCAGATATGAGGGTCACCAGTTGAAGTCCCAGACTGGTAAAGGTACCACTGAGCAACTCATGAGCAAGGTACCGTCCCCAAGCACTGCCCTAAATCTGGTCTTCGTCTTCTCACTACGTGAGGCCTTAACTGTATCTACACATAAAGTAAAGAATATATTTTTGAATCTTCACTTTTTTACAGGGGAAGAAACTCAAAATAAAAATGGCAAAAATAAAACGAATGGCGTCATTAAGTTGGACAGTGTCCTAATGATTTGAATAAGCCTCTGTCAAGAGCAGCAACAGTGGAGTTTTGTCGTCCGGCTGACCTTTGAAGAAGGCCAGGAAGAGGGGAGGAGGAGGTGGGGAGGAGGAGGAGGCTGAGAGTGAAAAGAAAACTAGGGCCAAGGTCAAGAAAGCTAATTTCTTTCCTTCATCCTCTGGTGTCCCAGAGAGGCGGACCACACACTGACCATACAAGTGGCTCTGTTACGGAAAAGAGAGCGTGGCATGGCAGGGGGCTGGCGTCATCGACTCACACACCACCACAAGTACCGGCTGTCTGTGTGTGTGTGAGAGAGAGTGCGTGCAAGTTGACTTTGTTTACTGACCACTGTTGGGGCCAGAGTTTAATTGCTGTTATAAACGAACCTGAAAATGAGGTGAAATATTTTTGGGTTTTGTCCAAAAAAGTGTGATTACATTGTTTTATTTTTGCCCAAAACACATTATTACTGGTTCAGGTGGCACTGAAAATCAGGTTAAATAGTTTAGATTTTTGCCCAAAAATTGCGTAATTGTGTGAGTAATTAAATTATTTGCATTTGTGTATTTTTAAGTTGACAACCATTTTTGGGGGCTGATATTTATTTCTCAGATGAACCTGAAAGTTAGGATAAATCTTTTTCATTTTTGCAAAGGAAAATCTAAAAAAAATAAAGAAGAATTCAAATGTTTGTGTTTAATTAAATATTTCTTTTGCCAAGTTTTCAAAAAATATATATATACATATTTAAAATGTTTATTTTTATGTGTTAAAGAAATAAATAATTTTTTATTGATCACTTTTGAAGTCAGGCTTTTATTATTATTTCAGATGAACCTGAAAATTGGTTTAAATATTTTGTATTTTTTGAATGTTACATTATATGTTAATGAGTTTAAATAGTACAATACATCATAGTTAATTATAAAAAATAGTGAAATAAATCTTTATAAAACATTAGCAGAAGAATGAAATTGTGTCGTTGTGTGTGTTTGTGTGAGCTTTCCTTTTTTTTTTTTTTTGGCCATTTTTGGAGGCAGCGTCCTGAAAATTTGGTTAAATATTTTTGACTTTAAGCAAAAACAATATCATTTAAAAGTGTTAAAAAGAAGAATTACATGTGTTTCTAATAAAATAATTGAATGTTTTTTTTACTGACCACTGCTGGGGCCAGGGTCTTATTTTTATTTCAGATTACCCTGCAAAAAAATATATTATTAGCCCCAAATAATTTACAGATATTACAATAAGAATTATTAGCGTTTTAAATTAAAGAATGAAATAATTTTAGGAGCCAGGATTTTGTTATATGAAGTTGAAATTTAAGTTAAATATCTTCTCATTTTTGGCCAAGATTTCCTTTTTTTTTTTTTACGGGGAAGAATTTAAATGTTTGTGTTTATTAAATGAAATAAATTATTTACTTGCTATTATTACTATTTCAGATGAACCTGTAAATTAGGTTAAATATTTTTCAAGAATTGTTAGTGTGTGTGTGTGTTTTAGAGGGGTTAAAACAGATGTCAGTGCCAGACACCATCGGCCACATCTCATGCTGTCACATGTCGAGTGGCATTACGTCATTGCTGACTATCTCGCTTTCCACAGAAGACTGCAAATTGACTAATGTTTGATCCCGACTTGTGTTTATCAGGCCACGATGAGAAAACAAAAATGACAAATCAGACCTATAAATGCTGGTCTGTGTCCACTCTGAGCAAAAAAATAACATTCCATTTGCGGACATTTAGCAGTACACATCTTTATGTGTGTGTGTGTACTGTATGTGTGTGTGTATGAGTGTGTGTGGGCTGGAGAGCTTCCGACTTGCGTTACTCACTCTTTCCAGCGCCTTCAAACCTTTTAAAAACCGTCCCGATAAACTCCAAAGCTTTGAGAGAGAGATAGCGATTCATTCCCACACGATACCGCACCACTTTCCATTTCATCGCTCGTATGATTAGAGCTCTCACATCTACATTTATCTATATTCGTGGAAGCCGAATTTATTAACAGATTTATAATTTTACTATATAAATTGTGAGTCACCTCTGCGTGAAATCCTACACGTTTGTCTGCTTGAGTGGACGCACAGGTTATTATTTTTTACCCCTTCTAAATAAATCAACTTGGATTTGACCAATGTGATTCAACGTGCTTCTTTGAGATCGCTAGTTTAGCCAACAAGGTGAACAGAATTAGTATCTTAGCGTTAGTGGCTAGCATTTGAAATCGATTCTCACTTCTTCAAGATGAGATTGGGCGCAATAAATCTTCACCAGCTGCTCCAGATACGCTGCCATTGTTGTTAGTGAATTCTTCACAGTGTATGCCCCGCCCCTTCCTCAATTATGATTGGCTAGCAAGAGACGAGTGACATTGACGAGCACAGCGCTGTTCTAATAGTTGAACGGATTTCAACTTGAAGCGCTCTGCTTCTGTTTTCCGCTGAAGGCGATTAGCGATTTGAACGCTGACGCTCATAAGATTTGGATTAAAAATAGACGCTGCCAGTGGGAAAAAAGGTGATCGATTAAGGCACAAGAGAACTGGTTTCTGGCATTTTTGGAGTTTCCGTATAGACATCCAGGGTGTGACCGGGGCCTTTTAAACTCAATAAAGTTGTGTTAGGGTTTGAGATTTAAAAGGGAACTAATTTTTTAGCTTAAATGTTGCCTAGTGGATCTTAGCAAATGGCCGAAAGGATTCAAAAACGTCCCTCAGGCTATTTTTATATATTCACCACTTTAAAAAATATTGTGTTCTATGAATTTTAAATCAGAGACTCCATCATCTGGAACCAACTTGACCTCTTTCAGACGATATGGACTCAAACTGAATCCCAATTTAATATTGAACCGATGTTAACTTTACGTGATAGGCTAAAGACACTGTCCATCTCAACATGTTGTCACGTAGCGGGAAAACAAGCGTGATCGAATTGCCCACGTTTATCGTTATCATCATCACATTGTTTCTTGATAAAAAAAAAAATCCAGATCGTTTTGTCGCCCAGCACTAGGACACAGCCAGAAATAAATATTGAAACGTGGGAGAAGTCGCCCCCTCGACACGTTTCCCATCCCCGTTTTAATTAGCACCTGCGAGCGCTTTTTCCATTATCACCGCTCGCATTAAAAACAAGAAAAAAATCCCCCGCTTTTCTAATTAAGAAAAGTGGAAACAGATTAGATGGGCCCTTTGAACAAAGGTCAGGGATTGCACTCCGGGTTGCCGCCGCTGTTTGTTTGTTGGCCTGACACTGGGGAAAAAAACGGTTGGCACGTCCTCGGAAAGAGTGTCACTTAAGAGCGACCCTTTTTTTTCCTGAGGAGGAAAATAAATTTTTCGCTGTTGTTCGCACGTTCGCTTGTTGTAACTCACTACGGACTGATTGTAATGGAGAACAATCTGTGTATCATTCGATCATTTGTTGTTTACATTAAAAGCAAAATTCACAAAAACACATTTTTAAATATAAGGTTGACAAAATGAGCGAATTGAATAATAAGTCGGTTTAAGTTTCATCGATTTGCGCTCAGTGCTGGGGAGTAACGGTATTCAGATTACAAATTATGGGTAACTATATTGCATTACACTTGCACAAAGAGGACTCTGGGTTTTATTTGGAGACCAGCCGAGACCACAACTCTGAGAATGTTAATATTAAAACTCTTTGAGGGCGACGCAGGCATTTTGCGTTGTTTATTAATTAGTGTTTGAATAATCCCTTTAACTTACAGAAATCACACACATACCATCAGACTGTGAACTTACCAGACGTTATATTCATTCCTCTGTATTTGTAATTATTTCAGAGTAATTTCATTCATAAAAACTGAAGTAATTGCAAAAAAAACCCACACATTTCATTATTCATGATGTAAACACGTTAGCGCTGGCGACTCTTATATGGAATGCCATCATGTGCAAAAATGTAGTTAAAAGCAGCTCAGTTCACAGACCAAACTGTGTCCAAAACTTGAGTATTTCTTCATTTTCAATCGATCAGAAAACCTTAATCTCAAAGAGTTTTAATAGTAATATTCTCAGAGTCGTGGTCAGGGCTGGTGTCCAAAGAAAATCCTGAGTCGTCTTTGTTCGAGTCCGAGACTCCAAGACTGAGAAGAAGAGAACTACATTTCCCACAGTCCCTTGCACACCGCTCAGAGCTGCATCACAATAACACGATGAACGCACGTCCCTGGTTATTATATATCAGTTAAAATATGTTTAGTCTGTAAATACAGGGGAAGATTTGACTGAACCGGAGCGTTCTACTGAAAAACTGCACTTCCCTGTGACAGTCGCGTGTGGCCAAAAACAGCGTGTGTGTTAACATCTCGAAAAATGTCACGCATTTTTACGCAATCACTTCAGTTTTTTGTGCATGGAATTACTCAGAAATAGTTTCACATACAGAGGAATCAATATAATCTCTGTTAAGTTGAAAGTCTTGTGATTCTCGCGGTACGTGTGTGGTTTCTGTTAGTTAAAGGGATTCTGAGTCTCGCTGATTGCGTTCGTCGGCGTTGAAAGGTTAATGAGGTCCCTCCTTAATGAGAGGAAAGGAGAAGAGTCAAAAGATGGCCTCAGACGAACCTCAGACGGAGGAGTCTCTAGGGACGAGTGAGAGGAAAAGAAGCACCACGACGTCCACTCGCCTCTATCGCCCCACCATTGATTGGCCTTTCATAAGCATTAGTCCTGCTTTCTTGGCCCTCTAACAAACACTCACTTCATTGACGTGATCAGACCCTTCCTTTCCCACAAAAAGAACTCATTAAAAAGGAAACGCGGCCGGCGATGTCGCATCGGTGACGTTCGACCATCGCGGGACGGATCCCAGACGCTCAGCGCCTCATCATTCGGAGCAGGAATTTGTTAGGGTCGATCAGACTGTGTGTTTCTCTGGAAGCAATAGGTGTCAAATCCTTTTGGTGCCTCCTAGAGCTGCTACGATACATCGATCTGCATTGATACGTCGATGCAATGAGAAACAAACCCATAGCATCAGTCTAAAATAAAACAATCACTTGTCTCAGATCGAAATCGTATCGTAGCAGACTTTGTGATATCGTCAGGCGTTGTTGTCAGTTGAATCGATATGCTGTATTGGGATGAAATTTAAGACATTTAGGACCAAGTTCCCTGTCGAGGATTAAGTTTAGTTCTAGACTAGCTTGGAGTTTGAGTGGTAAAACCCCATTAGTACTACAATTTAGTCCAAGACTAGGCTTAAGCCATGTTCAAGAAACCAGCATTTAGTCCAAGACTAGGCTTAATCCATGTTCAAGAAACTAACCCTTAGTCCAAGACTAGGCTTAATCCATGTTTAAGAAACAGTGTTTTGTCCAAGACTAGGCTTAATCCATGTTCAAGAAACCAGCCTTTTGTCCAAGACTAGGTTTAATCCATGTTCAAGAAACCAGTCTTTTGTCCAAGACTAGGCTTAATCCATGTTCAAGAAACCAGCCCTTAGTCCAAGACTAGGCTTAATCCATGTTCAAGAAACTAACTCTTAGTCCAAGACTAGGCTTAATCCATGTTCAAGAAACTAACTCTTAGTCTAAGACTAGGCTTAATCCATGTTCAAGAAACCAACACTTAGTCTAAGACTAGGCTTAATCCATGTTCAAGAAACCAACCTTTTGTTCAAGACTAGGCTTAATCCATGTTCAAGAAACCAGCCCTTACTCTAAAACTAGGCTTAATCCATGTTCAAGAAACCAGCCTTTTGTCCAAGACTAGGCTTAATCCATGTTCAAGAAACCTGCCTCAATTTCTTTGTTGAAGATTAAGCCCAATTTCTTTGTTGAAGATTAAGCCTAGTCCTAGTCTAACCTTTTTTGAGTTTAAATGGTAAATCCCCATTGGTACTATAACTTAGTCCAACACTAGTCTTAATCCATGTTCAAGAAACCAGCTCTTTGTCCGTCACTAGTCCTAATCCACATTCAAGAAACCAGCCCTTAACCAGCCCTTAGTCTTGGACTAAATTGCAGTACCAGTGGAGATTTACCTTTCACACTAGGCTTAATCCTCGACTGGGACATTGGCCCTCAGTGTGATATTTTTCAAGATCATAAAGTCGCATATTTTCTCAAATATTGGTCTGTTTAATCTCAGCGAATATCTGACTTTTCTTCTTGTAAATTTGTGACTTTAATCTTGGAATTTCTGAATTTTACAGCCTCCATTTTTCTTTGTTGTAAGTATTTTCCTGCTTTTATTTTTATTTTTTAAAGGAAGACACTTTTTATAACAATCAAAACCAGGTGCAAGTATTTTCTCTTAATTTTTTTTATTTGAGACATTTTAAGAAGGACAAGTTGTTGCTCTCTTAGCTTCGGGGCAGGAAGAGACACAACAAAGTCAACAGTTTCAAACCCCACCCGTAGAAAGGTGGATTTACTTCAGGACTCGACATTCCTCCACATCACTTCTCTCTCGCGCGCGCGCCACGCATGAGAAGCGGCGTACAAAAGGGAGTCAGACGGCAAGCGATGAGGGACAGACTTTAATAAAGCTCAACAAGGCAGAAAAGATCGCACCACTTCTCCATTCACCTCCTCCTCTTCCCTCATTCTCCTCCTCCTCCTCTTCCTCTTCTCTCGTTCTCCTCCTCCACTTCCTTCTCCTCCCATTTTATTACAACTTCTCCCTACTTAAACACGCCAACCTTTTATCCCAGAGAAAGAGAGAGAGATGTAGAGAAAGAGACGGAGAGCGAGAGAGAGAGGTAGAAAAAGAGAGAGAGAGAGAGAGAGGGACGGAGAGAGAGTGAGAGAGAGAGAGAGAGAGAGAGAGAAAGAGAAAAAGAAAGAGAGAAGTATAAAAAGAGATATATAGAGAGAGAGAGGGAGAGAGAGAGAGAGGGAAAGAGACAGAGAGAGAGAAAGAGAGAGAGAGAGAGAGAGAGAGAGAGAGAGAGAGAGAGAGAGAGAGACGGAGAGAAAGAGATGAAGAGAGACAGAGAGAGAGATGGAGAGAGAGAGAGCGAAAGAGATGGAGAGAGAAAGAGAAAGAGACAGAGAGAGAGAGAGAGAGAGAGAGAGAGAAAGAGACAGAGAGAGAAAGGGAGAGAGAGAGAAAGATACAGAGAGAGAAAGAGAAAGAGACAGACACAGAGAGAGAGAGACAGAGAGAGAAAGAGATGGAGCGAAAGAGAGAGAGAGAAAAGTAGAAAAAGACGGAGAGAGAGAGAAAGAGACGAAGAGAGAAAGAGATGGAGAGAGAGAGCGAGGGAGAGAACGAGAGAAAGAGATGGAGAGAAAGAGACAGAGAGAGAGAAAGAGAGACGGAGAGAAAGAGACGGAAAGAGAGAGAGAAAGAGACGGTGAGAGAGAGAAAGTTATCCTCTTTTATTTAAACGTTGACTGAAGGTGGTCACCGACTTTTCTTTCTTTCTTCTTTTGAAAATCATCCCCCTCTCCCTGCACATGAACACCGCTGTTCCGCGATAACCTAAAGCCTATCGTTTATCTTTTGACTCTCCTCCCTTCTTCCCTCCATTTTTCATTACGTCTCTGTCAGTCACTCCCACGCTAATCTAAGCCCTGGATCAACTATTTCTCCGCCTTCCATTTGTTTTTCCGCTTTTATTATTTTTTTTAAAAAACCCCATCCTCCTTTTCTTTTCTCTCCTCCTTTCCCATCTCGATGTTTGATTTATCCCGACTGTGTTCTCTTTCTCTCTCCCTCCTGTTGTCCCCTCCTTGTTGGCATCTGTTGCTTTTGTCTCGGTCATAAATCCCTTGTCTTTAGGCCGCACTTACGCGGGAACGCTAGCGGCAAAAGCGTAAATACGTTTTAGGGGAATAAAAGACGGCGGCTTTGTGCGGGGGACGACGAGAGAGTCTTTCAAAAAAGTAAAATAAATAAATAAATAAATGTCCGCCTGGTGTTATTATGTCAATAACCCCCCACTCACGCCGTATGAAATAAGTTAATGATTTCCTGCCTGTAATACATTTATGAATAGAACAGTGTCTTCTTAATCGCAGCAGGGGACGCCAATTAAAACGGGGGCATGAGGGAAATAATTGTGATTTTCAGATAAAATCTCGTCGCCAATGGGGTCCCCGCTGAGGGATTGTGGCGAGAGCTGTAATTTTTCACTAAAAAAAAAGAGAAATAGAGTGACATGTGCGCTCTCGTTACCAAATGTGTTTACGACCACAAACAATGGCACTTCTCCTCCGCCCGGAGTTCGCAAAAAAAATAAATAATACACACTCGCTCATCAAAGTGACGGAAAGCGAAGAGGACGGAGAGAGCGGTCTTCAAAATGCATCAGAAAACGAGGACTTCACTGTTAGTCGGAAAGAAAATTGGGTGTCACGCTGAAAATAATTAAAATAGAAATGTTAAAAGCACAGAAAAAATGTTTTTCACAAAAGTTTTAGCGATTGTGTTGAAAACATCCAGACTCTCCCCAGTAACACTCGGACTGGTGTTCACTCGCTCTCGTCACAAACCTGAACACACTTTCTATTCTGTGGATGTTGAAATTTACGTGTCAGATTTTAGCTGTAGATGGAGAAAATTGCAACCAAAAAAAAGCTTTATATATCAGGTCTTAAAACAGAGATTTACTTCAAAGTAAAGTTTGAGCATGTCACAAACATGAGCACATTGTCTACTTTATGGGTTATAAGATACTAATTTGCGCTTTAGATACTAGTTAAAAAGTGTGTAAAAATGTTGATATACCATGTCTTAAAAGAGAAGTCTAGAAAATAGCCAGAGCAACATAATTGAAAGAATAGTTCTCTCAGATTGGTGTTCACTCGCTCTAATCACAAACCTGAAGACAGGTTCAGTTCTGAGAATTGGATGGAGAAAATTGCAAAAAAAAAAAGAAAGAAAGAGTGAACGTCCATCGGAAACTAGGCCTTTACTGTTAATTCTAATTTTACTGTAAGATTCTAATTTTAAAATGAAAAGTAACTGAACCTTTGCCAAAAAAAATCGCAATTGTGTAAAACCATCCAGACATTCAAAGAAACCTTACCAGTTGTGTTAACTCGCTGTAGATGTAGCAAATTAAAGTTAAAAAAAAATAAAAAATACAGAGATTTGAGATGTTGAAAATGAAAAGAGTGTGAAAGAGTGAAAATCTATCAGAAACTAGTCCTTTACAGAAGAGAACAGACAGAAGAAAAAATACATAGAACTAATTTCCAGCGGTGCCCAGCGGTGTGTTGGCGCCTGCCCAGGGTTGTTCTCCGCCTTGCGCCCGAAAGTTCCCGGGATAGGCTCTGGTGCCCCCGCGACCCCAGTTGGGATTGAGCTGTTCAGCTAATGAATGAATGAATAATTTTAAGAGTAATCACTGAAGCTTTGTCAAAGTTTTAACGATTGTGCTGAAAACATCAAGACTCTCCCCAGTAACTCTCAGATTGGTGTTCACTTGCTCTCATCACAAACCTGAACTGACTTTCTATTCTGTGGATATTGTTACGTGTCAGATTTTAGCTGTAAATTGAGAAAATTGCAAAAAAAAAA